>VSMD01138272.1:0-90461 GCA_008750895.1 Mirza zaza | reverse complement strand
AACCATGTCCTCATTAACAAATGAATTCTAGTTTTATTCCTTACAAAGGGTGACAAAAATAGGACAGTCCTAGTTAATCCATCCCACCTCTTTCAAAATAAAAGGCTGACCCAGAATTTAGAACATAAATCAAGCAATAAGGCTCTTGAAGAAAATACAAGCTAAGGGAATCTAGTAGTTCCCAGATAATGCTGCTAGGATCATACTTTGAGAATCAGTGGGCGCTGGAAGAAAACCATGATTCAATGGTTTCTGCATCTTCTTAGTCTATCACTGCTTGGGAAACATTCTGTGGTTTTACATATTACAGAATTAGGTCCACGTAGAAATGATTTTACTGGGCCACAAGACAGTTCATTTTCAGAATGAGGTGACAGTAGTTTCAAGACAGCTGCAGTTACCAACCTGCTTTCACCCTAACTTCACTTTCAATAAAAGCGTAATAGATGTTTCCAGTTATTTATGGAATGAAGAGCGTCCCATAAATTACTTCATCGTGTATTTTTTTCTTTTAATTCTAGCAACTCTCTGATTAGGACTCTGGGTTTTTCTGTCCAATTAAGGTAAAACAAAAAGCAACCATCACATTACCCAGGAAACCAGCTGTGCTCTGTCGAAGGCCGGCCTATCAGATTCAGGTTGCAAGCCTTATACACGGTGAGCGTCTCATGCACATACCCGTGAGGATTGACATACGCTGCCATTGGCCCACATAAGGATAAACTACAACAAAGAATCAACAGGGAGGATAAGTCAAAATGAAGAAAAAGGTCTAACTCTAAATGGACAGGTTTTTTTAAAGTTCTCTAAGAAATGAGCTACAGGTTTTAATCTTTTAGGTTTGGGCAATACCAGAATCTTAGCATGAAAACGGGGGACTGGCAGACAGTCCCATTTCAGTCAGTATGTTTTCTGTGACGACCGAAAGGGAAATAGTACTAGTTTTTAAAACCCTTCTCCTGATAGACATTGTAAAACATACATAGCTCAATCAAATTCATCTAGCAGAGTCTCTAGGAATGTTAGTACAATAAAAAGGTGTTACGTGGTCATCCTTGTGCTGTTGATTATTTTGTAAATAGCAGTTTTTTGATTTGTAATTTTGATGAATTCATCATAAAATCATTTTCAAACACTGTTATATCACAACATCAGTAGGTGTTCAGAAGCATATTCTACTTTAGTCTTACGTGGCAAAACAAATGATTGAAGTATAATGCCTGAGGCATCCATGTTAGGTCAGTAATCACTATGATAATCACAGTACATATCTATAAATTTCCAAGATGCTGTAATATATAGATTTTCAACAAGGATTGCTCAGTTGTTTTATTTTACCATGCACATTACCTATGAATAATCCCTGACATATCCACGCTGCTATGATTACCTAATGTGAAAGATGGTCTTAATCAAATCTGAGTTAACTCCCCATGTTTCATTTGCTGAGTATTTATAATTTTTAGGTATTGGAGGGAAATATATGGAAAATGGAAATACAGTCTTGATTGTATTAGTAATTCTGATAAGGTGGCTGGAAATATATTCAGGGGTATACTAGAAATACAATAAAGATCTTACCTGAATATTTCATTTTTGGTTGTTATTTCTGTTTCTTGACACTGTTTACAGCAAAGGGAAGTACACTATAAAATTTAAGAGAAAATTTTCCTTTCAGCCATTCGCAAACTTAGTTTTAAAGACGGAACAAGAAACACACTGAATATGAGATCTGCCACATAATTCACTTATAAAACTAAATGATCTTCTAGGATAAAGAAATAGGGCTACATAACCACAGATGTTCCATGTAGAAATCACATATTTTTCACAAAGGTATTCATATTTGAAAAATGCAAACCCATCTGAGTTTCTTTCTGCATGAACCCAATTGAAATATTTACGTTACACTCGAACGTATTTCACATGCAAAGCGTGGTAGGGTTAGCAATCTCTCCTGACTGCACAGCCACATTACTGGACTCCACAGACAGCTTTCGGTCCCAACAGCGCATCCTAGTTCTCTCGCCTGCCTAGACACAAGCATCACAAACACAGTCACTTTACTCACTTTATTCATAATGTCTAATTCACAGCGAAGTCGTTGGATGGCACTACCAATTTTAAGGAGCTGAATTCTTAATACATCATCAATAGGAAGACAAGCTGCTACTCTGTAAGAAAAATCTTAAAGACATGGTGGGGTTTTGAAGTTTGAGACTCATGAGTTAGATAAGCATCACATAACTTAAGAATCAGATAGTGATTAAAATAAACCCTTCTCTACAGGGTTCTCCAAACACGTATTTTATACAATTGTAAACATACTAAAATATACCAGCTATCAAGTATATCTTCTTACGAAGTCCTAAATGTAACTTCTTTTCCCATGAGTTTTCTCGTAAATGTTTTTAATGTGAAATATGAACTTGAATCCGTAAGTCACTTATTTGCCAAGAGACTAGAAAAATAATTGAACTATACAGCGTAAACAGAGATTATATGTAAATAAGGGTAAAGTCCTGGAACAAGGGTCACTATTAAGAGCAGGGAAAAGAGTCTTTACACTTAGGAAGTGTTTTTAGATGAGAGCCACTTACTGCAATTTGAACTTTTCACGGTAAACTTGCCTAAAATCGGAGTGTTCACAGACTCTAAGAATTTTGGTAAAATTAAAAACCACTCATTTTTTCAACTGCTCAAAGCAAAGGAAATGTATATGCTTTTTAGATTTAATTAAAATATTAATCAGTAAAAAATAAATAAATAAAAACTGCTGTTTCTGCCACAGGGAAGAAAGTAATTTTTCATACCTATTGGATTTGAAGGAAGAGAATCATCTTTTAGATTTTCATCCCATTCACGGAGCTGTTTCTTGATTCTATCCATTAAGGTTTCCTTTTTAAAATAAAAGGAGCCACAATAAACTTCACAAGCTTATTAAAATTTACTTTTCAGCTTTTCAACTTTTTTTTTTTTTTAAATACAACTAATATATTGGTAGGAATTTATCACTATACAGTAAAATCTTGGTCCCATCGAGTCCCGGTTTCAATGTCTCCATTTTCTCATGCAGAAATGACCAAGTCCTCTCTCACCAACAGTCTGTCTACCCTAGGGGCACACTGCTCCTAAGTGCCGTGCAGATGCCTCTCTACATTCCTGCCGGAACTATCTCTGGCCTCTCTTCTGCTCGGCATGAAGCCTTTTCTGACCCAGTTCAGAGACTACAGCACCCATAAATTGCACCAGCATTTGCTATCTATGTACCTTGGCACGTGTTTACAACATGTAACTGTTTTCAATCTTTTCACACCCATATGCAAAAAATACTCGTAATAGCTCAAGCCAAAAGAACAGACCAACTGCCATCTCCCTTAGTGTCGTGCATGTCATAAGTGCTCAAAACTTGTTTCGTTTTCCCAGGACTCCAGATTTACGGGCAAAGTGATTCACTAAAGGAAATGACTAACGTTTGCTAAATGCCTATAGCTACTATTATCCCCTTTTTATAGGTCCACAGAGATGTAATACTTTCTTTGAGAAAAACCAAAACATATTTAAGGATTCTTTAATTTTCTAAATTTAGCTGTCACTTTGCCCCCAAAATTTTCAAATGCTTAATAAACCATAACATGTCTCACAGTATCTTATCCTTAAGTTATAGAGCCACCAGAAACTGGAAAAACTAAAACTTACACAAATAAGAGGCAGAGTCTCTCCAGCAATATCTCTTAACTCCCACCCATTTTACTCTAAATGTAACAAATGGTACTAGTTCTGACCCTTAATTATGATGTGGCTTACTACAGATACAAAATGTTTAAGGTAAGTTACTTACAGCATCATATAAGGAATATAGCCAGCGAGGCCATGAAGTCAGATTTGCACAATGAAACTTTCTCTGAAAACAAGAAAAAAGTCACGTAAAAACACAGACTACAGATTCTAATGAAGGAAAGACCAACATTTGAAAAATGATTTAGGCCTAGGAAAACCTTTTCTAATTTAAAAAGTTAAAAAACACTGATAATCCCATAATAGATGACTATTAAGTTTGAAATCATGCTTTCATAGCCTTCAAATATACACTGTAATGAGAATCTTGATTCCAATTGAAAAGTTCAAATATTAACATTTCAATGCTGAAGACAACTTAGTAAAAATGAGATGAACCTGAAGAGTAGCTAAATAACACACTTCTATTACAACCACATTAGTTGCCTTTATACCAGTAATTACCTGGCCCGTATCTATGGTGAAAACCTCAAAAAACAATCCGAATTGTCCTTCTGTAAAAACTTTAAAGGTGTCTTAACTAAATCACTATAAGGGCAAAAATAGGAAGTGATAAAATTCCAAGAATAAAATGATCATATACTTTAGACTTCATGATCAAATTCCCCATTTCATAAAATTCAAGGAGAGGGGAACCCATTACCTACCTCCAACTGTTGTACTTTGGGATCAAATTACAGAAGCATACCTAAATCCACATAAAAATGTGAATTACACTTAAATTCCTGCAGAATTTCAGTATTTGATGGGAAGACTCAATACTGTTAAGAGGTCAGTCCACAAAATATATGTTCAATGTAATACCAATGAGATTAGAATTTATAAGCATAATTTCAAGTTCTTTTTGAAGATTAGATGTGCAAAAATAACCAAATAATTTTTGAATGAGAAGACAATGATCTATAGGACACAAAAACATGACTGAAAGGATACTGCGCAGTGCTGTTGACAGCAAGACTGGAAACAACCTAAATATCAACAAGATGATGGCTAAAAACATTAGAATATGTTTATACTCAGGAATATTCTGCAAGTGATCAAAGAATGAGGCATACTAAACCTATAGAATATAAAGAATGATATTTTTCTCAAAAAACAAAACCTACATATGTACAAGTGTTTTGTAATTTCATTGTAAACAAACTTGTTAATTGACAAGTGACGGGACACATGAAACTGGGAGGGAAAAGGAATAAGGTAGATCAAAAAGGACTTTTAACAGACCAGAACAAGAAAAGTAAGGCACCAGTTAACAAAATAACAGGAAGATTGTACTCTTGCACCTGTGACATCTATGACTACCATGTTTCCTGATAAGAAGACAGGGTCTTATATTTATTTTTCCTCAAGAAGACACCCTTGGGCTTATTTTCAGAGGATGTGTTACTTTCCCCTCAAAGCCTCAGCTTGCAGCATGCACAGGATGGCTGGAACCTGACAGGGGGAGCCGACCTTGTTGGTGGGGCTGCCCACACCTTTCCGGTCACCTCTGGGCTAGTAGCTGTTATGATGGGCCAGATGAGAAGGGCTGCTCACGTTCTTGACTGCTCCGTCACGAAATGCATGGGTTGTGCAGATGCGCTGCGCAGCCACGCCCATCACTACGTCTTATTTTCAGGGTAGGACTTCTATTGCGCAAATGCTTAAGAAATCCTGCTAGGGCTTTATTTTATGAGTAGGTCTTATTTTCGGGGAAACACAGTAGGTATGAAATGTGGGTACACAACACACATACAGACTTGGGGACTCAGTTGTTATGAGCTGTGCTGTACAGTTGTACGATGTGCTGTACAGCTCGCACCCTCTGCTCCTCACCCCCATCTTGTTCTAGCTATACTGGAAGTCCAGAATCCAAGAAAAGAGATCAGAATGCTACTCTATTCTGTGAAGGTCGGAAATGGGAACTTTCATTGTCAAAAAAGACAATGTCTTGAGTTCACCAGGATGTTTAGGTTGGAGCTGCCTCAAGAGAACACGATGCTTGTTTTCAAATGATTTAGGAATCACTACATGGAAGTGGACACATTTGTTCCGAAATGTCTATGGGCTACAGCTCAAACAAATGGATTTTTTAATGAGAAAAACTTTTGGTTTAATATAATCCTTTGAGGCTACTCAGAGATGGTCTGGGATGGCCTCCTGGCACATACTTAGGTAGTGATTTAAGCCTGAGGCATCAGACCGTGAAGATCCTTAAGGTACTCTCCAATAAGTTTTTTTTTTTTTTTTTGTGAGACATACTCTGTCACCCAGGCTGGAGTACAGTGGCACAATCATAGCTCACTGCAGCCTTGAACTGGGCTCAAGACTTCCTCCTGCCTTAGCCTCCTAAGTGCTTAGGACTACAGGTACATACCACCATGCCCACCGAATTTTTAAAAAAAACTTTTGTGGCAACAAGGTCCTGCTATGTTGCTCAAGCTAGTCTTGGATTCCTGGCCTCAAGTGATCCTCATACCTCAGCCTCCCAAAGTGTTGGGATTACAGGCATGAACCATCACTCCCAGCCTGTCCTTTATTTTTAAGACCAAATATCTAATGCTAGGGATTATTGCCACAGTCCAATTACGGAATTAAAACAAAAAACAAAAAACTACCAACAGTATATCAGATAACTCTGAATATTCAGGAAAAGCAATGGCAACCATTAATATTGGGTCAAGAACTTCACATCTCATAAGAATATTGTAAGATTGGTAATGTTATTATCGCCATTTTAAAGATAAAGCCACAGGCATAGAAGGATGGTAATAACTTGTCAATGGTCATGAAGTCAGTAAATGGGAGGAGCTAGGATTTGCACAGAAGTCTGACTCTAACCATCATTCATTCAACAAATATTTTGAGCACCTAACATGTCAGGCATTATTTTTATGCATTTAGGATATGCCAGCAAATAAAAAAAGAGACTAACAACATTGCCCTGTGGAGCTTGTACTTCAGTGGAGTGCAGCTTACTTTCTAAAATTAAATATTCTAAGAAATACAAAATGCCAAAGACCCAACAGAAAGTTTTAGTTTGGCTGATTGACATACTCCCAATTCAGTCATTAAAACATACTTCACACAAATAGAATGATCAATTTTGTAGCACAAAGTGTACAAAAGTATAGTACAAAGGTGTAATCTTATTTGGCATCCATGTCAATATAAAGAGAAGCCAAAATAATTTATTTATATATAAACAAATTTCAATTACAAAGAAAGCAGAGTATGGCGCCCTAGTAAACGCAGAGCAACGCATGGGCTGAGGGCCATCACTCGGCCACCACCCCCACGAACAAGCAGTCTCAGGTATCTCTGAGTTCCCTTCCTTTTAGAGTGAGAAGACCTCTAAAATTCTTTATCTAGATTATTCTGACAGATTCTAAAATTTCTAGTTAGAAATCCAAATGCTTAAACATACCCTTGATGTCCGTGATGTGTTTTTATACAGTCAAACATACAAGTGAAGAGAAGTACACCAGAAAAGATTAGCTAGCTTGCACAGGGCAACTACCAGAATTTAAGCCTTTACAATATCCTCAAATTTAAGAGTCCCATTAAGCTTTCTGGCACAAAAAGAGAGGCTCCTGTCTTAAATCTGGGTAAAATTGATGGTAAGTTTCAGCAATTTACGGGCATTCTTTGAATATATCAACACCATGATTTATGTCATGAAAGACTTATACCTCAAGAAAATTTTAATACCAGCTAAAAAGTTTAGGCACTTAAAAGTAACCAATGACTGATTCTCCAGTGAAGTAGTATTCACGCTAGGAACAGGATTTACTACTGAAAGCAGGCATAAAGGCCCTTAAAATGAATCTCTGTTACCTGGAGGTGATCCATCACATTCTTCCGCTTTTAAACCTAAATAACTATGGCTTCAGCTTTGCCTCTCAACAGTGTAGAATGTTCAAAAGATGTGAAGCTCCATTTAAATGAGTCTTTGAAGAGCAATGAAAATTGGAAGAGTAATGTGAAAAGCTAAATATAAATAGTATATCATTATCACTGATTTCTCCTACATAGTGACCAAAAGTGGTTATTTATTGTGTTATATTACAATCAGCAACATAAATGCTAAACATAATTTATCCAAATAATTCAAAAGTTACCAACTTTTGTTTCCTTTGTTTCATTTACCAAATTCCTACTTGGCAGTAAGAACTGGAATGGAATGATAAGCTCTTTCCTCCTCCTGAGGCTTATAAAGCTAATGGCAGATACACAAATGCACAGGTACGATGTACGCCTGGGAAATCACCAGTCTGTCTGAGGAAGCACCTGACTACAAATAGCCTAAGACTAAGATTTCAAGACTTTTCTTCTTTAGTATAAAAATACAACTATTATTGCTATTACCACTGTTATTATAATCCTGGAGCAAGGTGAAACAGATTGTCAAGTTCATGTGGAAAAGTTAATCAATAGTAGTTATTAAAAGCTTGACAAAAGAAGGGCAGCGAGGGGCTTTCTGGCCCTAATTTTATTGCTGCAAACTATAAAGTGCCAACGGTTGTAATACCATGATGGTGGTCCATAAGCACCAGGCCAACAGGCCAACAGAGCAGAGGAGAAGTAACATAAAAAGCCTATGAATTTGGTCTGTGATAAAGGTGGCTCCTCAAATCAGTGGGGGGCAAATATGGACTCTTCAAAAAATGGTAATAAGACATTGGGGGAAAAAATGGAAAAAAGTAAAGAGGAATTCATGCCAGGATACACTACACATGGATTTACAACATAAAAGTAATGAAATCATAGTAGTATAAAAGAAAACAAAGGAACACATTTCTCTGCATGGGGAAGTCATTTTTAGCTATGATTTAGAATATAGAGCATTAAAAAAAATTCAACTATATAAGAAAAAAAGTACTTCCATATGATAGAGCACGCACACACAGAGAAAAAGTTAAAAGACAAATGGGAAACTAGGGAAAATGTTTGGAACTCATTAATTACAGAGATTTTACATAAAGATTACAAAGAACTCCTAGAATACAACAAGCCAACAGAAAAATGGGCAAAGACTTCATAAAAAAGGAAATACAAATTGTTCTTAAAATGTTCAATCTCTCAGAAAAATTCAAATTAACCCTTCAACAAGATCCTGTATTTCACTTATGAGATTAGCAAATATCAGCTTTGATACTAATTGTCTGTGAAGCCAGGATGCAACAGTGATAGTGACAGTGCATACAGGCACAACCTCCGTAATAAGGTACTTTGAAAATATCTGTTAAAATTACAAATGTGTTTATCCTGAAACCCAATAATCCCACTCCTCAAAACTGACAATGTATATTTACCTGTCATTTATACACATTATGTAGTGCAGATCTGTCGTCAATAGGGGACTGGGTCATATAAATTATAGAGTATTCAAACAACAGAATTCTGTGCAGTTTTGAAGAGAAAAAAGCAGTGCTCTATAAACTGATGCAAAAAAAAAAGTTCTATACGATACAATGTTAAGAGAATAAGGTCCAGGGCAGTAGGTATTCTTTTGCATAAGAAAGAGGAAAGAAATAAGAATATTTGTATTTTCACAAAGAAACTGTAACAGGAGACTTGAAAGCTAATCTGTGAGATCATGTTTGAGGGTCCTAACCAACCCTCTGAACGGGTGCAGTCCTCCCTGTTCTATATGGTAAGCAAGAGCAACCACGGCTTTGAAATTTAGCAGAGGCTAGAAAGATAAGCATCAATCACTTTACTATCTGTTTCCACATTTGATTTCTCTTTACACTTCAAATTAAACTCCTTTCTGATTAACACAGTAAGCCTTTGTAGATAAATACGCAGATGGTCTGGGCAACCAACAAGTACACTTAGAGATATTTAAGTCCTACTCCAAAATAGATTAACAAAAAGTTTCCTCACTTTGAGAAAATCCCCTTCAGCAAACCCAGTGAAAAGGGAAAGGCTCTCTAGTGGGAAAAGAAGTAAACATTAGTTTCAAGGCTTGAATCACAGAATAAGGAAGGTCGGTAGATGGGAGCGGGATTTGAAAGAATGTTTCCTCATTACACTGGCCTAACTCCTTAATCATTAGAGACGTGCTGAATCTTCTGTAGCACTCCGTTGTTAGAAGGGAAGATTACACAGAAATACTTTGAGAAGTTTAAATAATTTTATTTCATGCCATTTGGGATGTTTAGTTTTCAGTGACAAAAGTGTGTATAGTCTCAAGGTTAACTGAATACATCTCAGGATGACTACAATCCTGGATCCTTTAAGTACCTTTTCTGCTGGAAAAGTGACGGCCACCTAATTAGCTTGGGTTAGCTGAGAATCATGTAAGAATTTCCCAACTCTGACAATTGTTACTACTATTCACACATGGAGGAGAACTCACTGTGGTGTGACGTACGAGTTAGATGCAAGTAAACGCTATGAAGAGAGGAATTAACTGAGCCCTAGATCTGTCTGAAGACAAGCACCGTTCGTTACACAGTCCAGCCCCTTGGTAAGCTAGCGTCCTGCTAAACGTGCCACAGTCCAAATCCCTGAAATGGCACCCCTGCACATGGAGCCTCCACCAATGGGGTCTGGAATCCCCTTTCCCTGGGCTACATTCTACTTTTTGATGCATACAGATAGGCTCTAAGTGGTCTCTTTAAAGTAGAACAGAGTTTTTAGGTCACCTAGAGTCCAAAATAGAACAGCTAGCAACTTTTCTTGCCCTAATGACCTAGATCCCAAATTTCAGAACCTAAGAAACTCTACTCAAAGTCTAAACAAGAGAACACTTTAAACAATGTGACAAATACACAGGATGAAGGCATCCATATCGCCTAAAACCTTTTATGCCTCTCTCATTCCTTAGCACCTTCTGTTTAGCTCGTGGCAACTCTGAATATGAAAATAACTGAGGGCTAATGTTGAGAGTCCAGAATGACTTGGAGAAATAAGACAACAGGGAAAGGTAGAGGATCTGGTCTCAAATAAGGGACTGTCTTTCCTGGTTCTTGTGGAGCCAGTGACAACCCAGTTACAAAGGGCTAATTCTGAATTCAATGTGAACCATCCCAGGTACTTTAACCACAGAAAGGGAAGAATTTAATCAGTAATTTACACAACAAGTCAATTTAAAAAGCAGTCTTATTTGCTTAACTGAAGTTCAAGACTGTAAGATCCTGTGGGCAGGTCACAGAAGTAGTTGTACAGAGCACTAAAGTCAGGAATCAATTACAGACACTTTCACCCTATGCTTAGAACTTTGCCAAGAATACTTGATTTAGGATTTTTAAATGTTTAAGAATTTTTAATCAATCTTGGCATGGAAGAACTATTAATATAAACCAAAGCAACTTAATACAGGCATACCTCATTTTACTGTGGTTCACTTCATTGTGCTTCTTAAAAATTCCACGTTTGTGGGAACCCTGTGTTGAGCAAGTCTATCAGTGCCATTTTTCCAACAGCATGTGCTCACTTTATGGCTCTGTGTCACATTTTGGTAATTGTTCAATATTTCAAATGTTTTCATTATTATTATATCTGTTATGGTGATCTGTGATCCAGATCTTTAACATTACTATTGTAGTTGTTCTGGGGTGCCATGAACTGGACGGTGAACTAAATCAATAAATGTTGGGTTCTGACTGTTCCACTGACTGGCTAGTCCCACATCCCTCTCCCTCTCCTCCCTATTCTCTGAGACAAAAAATAAAAAAAATATTGAAGTTAGGACAATTATTAACCCTACAGTGGCCTCGAAGTATTCAAATGAGAGGAAGAGTTGCATGTCTTTCACCTTAAATCAAAAGCTAGAAATGATTAAGTTTAGCAAGGAAGGCATGTCAAAAGTCAAGACAGGCCCAAAGCTAGGTCTCTTCCTCAAAACAGTTAGCCAAGTTGTGAATGCAAAGGTAAACATTCTTGAAGGAAATTAAAAGTTCACATGAATGATAGATAGGAAAGCCAAACAGCTTTATGGCTGATATGAAGAAAGTTTTAGTGGCCTCGTTAGATCAAACTGGCCACATCATTCCCTTAAACCAAAGCCTAATCCAGAGCAAGGTTCTTATTCTTTTCAATTATCTGAAGTTTGAGAGAGGTGAGAAAGCTGCAGAAGAAAAGTTGGAAGCTAGCAGACGGTGGTTCACGAGATTTAAGAAAGAAGCCATCTCCATAACATAACAGACTAAGGAGCAGCAGTAGCAAGTGCTGATGAAAAAGCTGCAGCAAGTTATTCAGAAAATCTAGCTAAGATCATTAATGAAGGTGGTTACTAAACAACAGAGTTTCAATGTCCATGAAGCAACCTTCCATTGGAAGAGATGCCATCTACGGGACTTTCATAGCTAAAGAGAAATCAATGCCTAGTTCCAAAGCTTCAAAGGACAGGCTGACTCTCATTAGGAACTAATGCAGCTGGTGACTTTAAGTTGAAGCCAATGCTTATTTACCATTCCTAGGGCCCTTAAGAATTATGCTAAATCTACTCTTCCTGTGCTCTATAAATGGAACAACAAAGCCTGGCTGACAGCATGTCTGCTTACAGCATGGTTTACTGAATATTTTAAGCCCACTGGTAAGACCTACTGTTCAAAAGAGATTCCTTTCACAACGTTTCTGCTCACTGACAATGCACCTGGTCAATCAAGAGCTATGACAGAGATGTACAAGGAGATGAACGTTGTTTTCATGCCTGCTAACACAACATCCATTCTGCAGCCTGTGAATCAAGGAGTTATTTCAACTTTCAAGCTCTTATTTAAGAAATATATTCTGTGACACTACAGCTGCAGAAACAGTGATTCCTCTGATGGATCTGGGCAAAGTAAACTGAAAACCTTCTGGAAAGAATTCATCACTCTAAATGCCACTGAGAACATTCATGATTCATGAGAGGAGTTCAGAACATCAACATCAACAGGAATCTGGAGGAAAATGATTCCAAGTCTTATCGATGACTTTGAGGGGTTCAAGACTTCAGCGGAGGAAATAACTGCAGATATGGTAGAAAAAGTAAGACAACTAGATTTAGAAGTGGGCCTGAAGATATGACTGAAACAGGATTTGAGAGGATTGATTCCAGTGTTGAAAGAAGTTCTACTGTGGGTCAAATGCTATCAAACAGCACTGCATACTAAAGAGAAATCTTTGTGTCAATACAGCAAACTTCACTGTCTTATTTTAAGACATTGCCAAAGCCACCCAACCTTCAGCAACCACCACCCTGATCCGTCAGCAGCCATCGACGCTGAGGCAAGACCCTCCACCAGCAAAAAGATTAGGATGTGCTGAAGGCACAGATGATCGTCTACATTTTTACCATAAAATATTTTTTAGTTAAGAAATGTACCTTGTTTTTTTACACATAATGCTATTCTACACTTAATAGACTACCGTACAGCGTGAAGATAACTTTTACATGCACTGGGAATTGCTTCATTGTGATATCGCTTTATTGCAGCCACCTAAAACCACACCTGTGATTATCTTTGAGGTATGATTGTACCTCCTGAAAAAAATATCCAGCAATTAAAATTCACAACTATGTAAATATTGAGAAGACATATAGGTAATTACCTTGATGTAATTACCTTACCACATAATATTTCAGTAGCAAACCAGTACCAAGCACACTATTAGGCACTAAATGACCTAATAAATTCCACAATCACTCCCTGGAGCCCACAAACTGACAGAGTCATCTTTGACATCGTTACTTCAACAATTACATTTAAAATGATTATGGGAACAATATTCCCCACTGTTCTATTACAAGAAACAAGGATAAAAATATACTTCAAGTGTATCAGGTTTAGAGAAGGAAATAGTGCACAGCCATACAAAAGCTGCGTGCAACTTAAGGCAGTATCAATATTGTTAAACCTTCAAAAGTATTACTTTAAGGTTGTTTGGGAGTCTTCAAGCAGTGTAAATAAATCTTTCTTATTAGAATCTTCTTAGAAACAGTAATTAAACACATTGTACTATGTAATAGATTGGTCAACTGAAACATAGAATAATGAGACCAAGAAGTCGAAGACATCAAGCATGTGCCTGAGACCCATCCTGCACAAGTTCTCTCTGAAAACTGGAGGAATTCCACTGCGTGAACATTAAAAATGGTGGCAAGCCGACTAGTGTATGAGACCCCTTCATGAATAATCGATACTAATTCATACTAACTTAATACAGATTAATTAGTATCCTATACTGATTTACACCCAAATTTAAAACTCTCACTACTAAAGAGTAAGGGATGAGTAATACAGGATTTCTAAGGTTACATGGAAATTGTTTTTCCACAGTTTTAAAAGATAAACCTCAAAAAGCCACTTATTCTAAATTTAGAAACTAGTCATCTTTTTCTTTAGGCAGAAATCATAAATATTAACCACTTTGTATTTAAAACTATACATCTCACAAATGAGTAGAAACAGGTTTCATCTACTTTGTCTTTATTCCCTAAGACAAAGAATGATTTAGCCAAAAGGATATATAGAAAAATTAATGTTCAAATAAGTAATACCCATAAAGAGCACCTAGTCTCGTCAATTTCTGTAATGTCAATAGAGACGTACAAAATAATAGCCAACTTTTTCTCTCTGAAGTTTGGTAGAAGGAAATCATACTCAACTTCTCTACTACTACTCTGTGCTACCCCAAAGGAGCCCTCTCTTTTCTTTAAGGTAATGTACATTTTTGACTCAAGACCCAAGCATCTGATCGGATCATATTTTAATAAGAGATTCCTGTGGAATTAAAAATTATAAGCTATTAATACATAACTGATAAGCATAATATCAAGAATAGCTGTGTGACATTTTACTACTTTTGCAAACTGCTTTTACAGAAATAGCTGCCTGTGAAATTTTTAGAAGCTCCAGCTATGATCAAATGCAGCTAGGATATTGCCACAGAAGGTGTCTGGGGAATGAATCAAGAGAGTTGTTTGTGTTTCTTTCTTAAAACAGGAAAAAAAGCAACCTGTCTGCATTTTTTGAAGATGCATAAGAAAATTAGTTTCTCACCTTCTGGTATTTCTGCCACCATTTATAGGAACACTGGTCTTCCCATGATACAGGTTTTGAAGGAAATATCTGGCATTTATTGAGGGATTCTAACTGAACTGCAGACATGGTTGAAGGCAATACACATTCGGGAAGAATTTGCACTTTAGCTTGCTGGATTCTAAAATAAAGAGAATCAAGAATGGTGTTCATTTTTAAGATTAACTCAAACTATAATTTCTAAACATTGATAATTTTAAACACTAAGATTTTCAAAGTCTGCTTTTTAAGCATATTCATCAAATGCTGATGTTAAGAAATTTTCAGAAAATAGCTTTATTTCATAAATCATACCAACATTAAAACCAAAGATAACCTAAGGTATGTATTTTAAATCTCACTGTGGAATGGAAAGGGAGATATTTACATTTCAGATAAATACAGAGTCTATAAATGAAACAAAGTATTAAAAAAATATACAACCAACTACTGCTTGATACCTGCAAATTAATTTCTTAGACATTCTTAGATACCCCAACCCCCCCCCAATGTTGCTGAACTCTTACACCTACCCTTTCTCATAACTCATACAACCTGAGGAACAGATAGAAAAAAACGAAGAGAAAAATCAAGAACCCATTTACAGGGATGAGTTAAAATAAGACTAGAGAATTACATATAGCTTTCATTTCTGTGTGTGTTCTTTTTCTCATTCTTAAAAGTTTAACATTCTAAGACTCAAAGGATCAAAATATACATATTATCTATTTCACTTAAAAATTAAACTTTCATGATAGTCATCATTTCCAAAATGTTACTTGAGAATATCATAATTGCAAACATCACAAACTAATGCAAAGAGGAAATTTGAACCTGTGAGCTATTTTCCTATGAGGAGGCATTATATCTCTTAGAGTGTAGCTTTTGAAATGTTAAGTACGTACCTACATTCAAATGCTAGAGCAAAATACTGTCAGATTGATAAATTCAAATATATTAAAAGTCTGTTTCATTATTAGTTATATTTACGACTTCTAAAGTGTTCTTTCATAACTACTGTTCTGACCACAAAATGTTATGAATGAAATTCTGATATTTCCACTTATTTATTAAAAGAAAACAACTAAGTTTGTCTGAAAATATCTAAGTTTAATTTCATGATAATATTAGACTCATCCTATTAACTTTAGTTCCTTCCTTGTGAGCTCATTAAACCACTTCGGTATGGCGCTCACCGGCAGCGACACCTTGCCCACAGCCGGCACTCACAGTCCGCACGATAGCTTGTGCTGTGCATTGACAACGAATCCGTTTTGCTCTTGTGTCACGAGGAAAGCTTGAAAGCACTGAAAGCTTGTTTTACTTTACAGGCAGCTTTAATTGTAATGTAAATCAGAATAGGTAACATACACATACATGTTTTCATTACGTTATTTTTAAATGTTCACAATTTTATTTTGATAAATGAAAAATTAGAAAAGTCAATTCAAAATTATAGATTAAAGTCAACGCTCGGCTGTGCGTCTTCATATCACGGCTGTCGGCTAAAGTCGCTGTGCGTGTTCATCTGTGGCTGTCAACTATGGTCGACGCTCGTACCGAAGTGGTTGAAATACTTAGAAAATTTAACATCTTTATGACTTTGGAAAATGTTAATATATTTTACTATGTTCGAAGTATGGTCAAATGTTCTTATATTATTAGAGCTCACTAAAAACAAATAAAATTTCAATTTTCTTCACCTGATAAATGAACATAAATAACCTGATAATTATATTCTTAAGGTCAAAGTATATACCATCCTATAGAAATTTTTAGAAATCTGATTCTTATTTAAGGTTATCGGTAACTGGATTAAGAATTATGTTTCACCCAACTGCAGCATAAGACATTATACTATTGTGATAAAACAATAATGCTATCAAACTCCTGGCTTATAGATGATGTTAATAATTATTTTTCAGTACAAGCTGTCTGAATTGCTGTGCAGAATTAAAGAGCGCTCTCCTTTAGCCCCATCAAACATGCCCAGGGTCTGTTGCATGCACACAGGGCTGGTTCTTCCCTAGCAGCTGAGTTTTGTTTTTACTATAAGCTACTTTTGTTTCTTCCCAACCTGTTTCTGGCAGTTGTTATCTGATTATAGTAACGTAATTTATATAAATGTTACAAAACCAGTGAAATATGAATATAAAAATAAAATTGTTTCAAGGAACACTGAGACATAAAAAACTGCTTTCAAAGTAGGGACAGACAGCTCTAATAGTAGGAAAAAAAATTACACAAATCTGGAAGGATTCTGCACTCAAATTGCCTTGTGACTCTCTTTAGAATCTCTCTTTAAAGGAAAACTGTAAGTATAGACTATAGATAGATGATACAGAATGAAAGTGCCAGAAAGTCTATAGCCAATATCTCTAATCTGAAGACTCACTTCAAAGAAAAGACCTTGTCTCTCCGTCAAATGAAAAATGAATTAATACATTTATAAATTTTAAGTTAAAATGTTTAAGGTATGTATATGTAACTTTTTGTAATTCCCAGCTTCAACTTTTTTTTTTTTTGGAGACAGAATTTTCTTCTGTCATCTCAGCTGGAGTGCAGTGGCGTCACCGTGGTTCACAGCAACCTCAAACTCCTAGGGCCAAGCAATCCTCTTGCCTCAGCCTCTCGAGAAGCTGAGACTACCAGCGCACACTACGACGCCCAGCTAATTTTTCTATTTTCAGTACAGATGGAATCTCACCTTCCTCAGGCTGGTCTTGAACTCCTGAGCTCAAGTAATCCTCCTGCCTCTGTCTTCCAGAGTATTAGGATTACATGCGTGAGCCATGGTGCTAGGCCAAGTTAACTTTTTTGATTAACAATTACTGGTTTCAATTATGACAGGTAAGGGGTCTTCTCTTGTAATTCCAATTAAATAATCCCCTTCTCCTCACTACATGCTAAGGAATACTCAAGAATTTCTGAAGAGTCCTACAGTGATTCTGCAGAGATTTTACTGCAGAAAAGAAAACTAGCTCGAGTTTCAAGTGTGTTATGAAGAAATTTTGGTATAGTGGAAAAAGCACTAGTTTGGGAGTCAGGAGTCCTAGAACCAAGCAGCTCTGTCACTTACTAGCTGCATGACTTGACACAAATTACTTAACCTCTCTAGTAATTGGTTTCCTTATTTCAAAAAAGAGGAGACTGCACTAGATTATATTCATGTTTTTTTTTTTTTTTTAATAACTTCACCAAGGTGTTTACAGGACCAGAAGAACAGTAGAGACAGAGAACTCTCATTCCAAAGGGGCCTTTTAAAATAAGACAGCCACACCTTTATGAGAGAACTTAATAGTGGGTCTATGGAATGCTACAGAGAATGTGCCCTTTCCAAGTCTTGTCCAGACCTAGCAGTTTGATGTTACATATACTCCTGGATTTGTTTTCAAAGTTAATGATCTACTGCCATCTTGTGTTCAAAAGAGGTTTTCCACAATCAAAATTTACTGACGTCAAGATAGTCTGAAAAATACACTTTTCCTCAAGACAATTTTCTTTTATGGTTTCTGGAAAATAGTATTCATGAATAATCAAAATTGTATAAGGATAGGAAGTACTTTAAAAATGGAACTGTTAGAAAAATACACAGCAACAAAACAGTTTACTAACTATCACAATGGAGAGCCCTCAGGAGATAGGAGATCCTTTCATTCACTCACTCGTGAAACATTTACAGTCCTAAATGTAGAACATACGTTAAGTCTCACTCACTGTTCTCAAGCAGCTCATCTATTGAGGGAGACATACAATCCTATAAGGAAAGTACAATGTGGTAAGGGCTGTAACAGTTTTGCACAATGAATGTTCCAGGGAAGTACCAGGAGAGAACTTAAACCCCATAAGAGCTTTGGCAACCCCATCCCACATTCCTCTATATTTTCTCTAGCCCTAAAAGGCTGCCTGACACATCTATATTTTCATAATTCAATAATTAGAAATGGGCCGGACGCAGTGGCTCATGCTTGTCTGTAATCCTAGCATTCTGGGAGGCTGAGGCGGGCGGATTGCTCCAGGTCAGGAGTTTGAAACCAGCCTGATCAAGAGCGAGATGCTGTCTTTACTATAAATAGAAAGAAATTAAATGGCCAACTAATATATATAGAAAAAAATTAGCCAGGCACGGTGGTGCATGCCTGTGGTTCCAGCTACTTGGGAGGCTGAGGCAATAGGATCGCTTGAGCCCAGGAGTTTGAGGTTGCTGTGAACTAGGCTGATGCCACGGCACTCACTCTAGCCTGGGCAACAAAGCAAGACTCTGTCTCAAAAAAAAAAATAATAATTAGAAATGCCCATTACGTAAAGAAAACACACAAAAAATTCCTTCCCTTATGCAGTTCCATTCTTTCTTAAGTTAAAAAAAAATCCACCAAATAACCAAAACTCTGAATTTTCATGTTTTCAGAAGATATTACTTGTGCAACACAGAGGTCTGCTGAGATTTTCAACTCTGGCTACAGATCAGAGACCAATTCACTAGGACTGGGTGGAACCCAAGTATCTGTATCTGTAAGACTTCATAGTCGGTGTGCCAGGTTGAGAACGGCTCTCTTCAGAGATAACATCCAATGATCAAGATTAATGCTTTGTTTTACTTTGTTTTTTAAAAAAGAATAAAGGTGAACTGGATTTTTAAAAAATTATAGTATTCCTTGAACCTGTGAAAAACCCTAACCATGAGAGCTGTGTCAAAATGAGTAACTGCTAACACAGTATACTCTGGGAATTTCTAATCTTTATAAGGTGCAGAGACAAGTATTTACTGATCACTTGTTATGTAAATACCATTTCTGGGTGACAAAATATTCACACTGGAGAGGGGCACTAAATACGAAAGGCTTGTACAGCTCAAATGGAGCAGCCGGTAGGTGTAACCAGCATGGCTTCAAACATCAATCACAAGAATGCCGCAAACACCAGAGCTGTCCAGTGAGCACAGAGCACTCCATGGCCTCTGGTCTCCCCACTTTACTACAGGCTGAAGAGAGGTCTTCCAACCCCAAGAAGCCATGTCCCAAATGATACTTTGCTTTGGGTTTACGATACTGTTCTTAAACCTGGAGGGACATTCGAATCACCTGAAAATTATTTTTAAAACATGCTGCAGCCTCATCCCAGGCTAAATCACTCTCAGGGGTTGGAAGATGAGGGTGGACCTCAAGCTTCTACAGTTTTAAAAACTTCCCAGGTGATTCTTATGCACAGCAAAGTTGAAAACCACTAATCTTCGAAGGGAAAAAGAACAACGAGTTAAAAGTTACAAAATATAAAAAGGATCGGTAGAATAGAAAAATATGAAACCGTATCATTATAAGATGTTCACAAAGCTCTAAGATATACGTTGTTTCTTACCCATCCGATTGTGTTCTTAGTTCAAGGACTTTGAACCTTTGCCTTCCAACTGCTTTCACTTTTACTATCTCAATTCCAAAATCCTGTTCTTCTCGATAGGCGTATATCTCTGCTGTTGTTCCAAACTGTGCTTCCCTTTCCTGTATATTACTTCCAAGATAAAATTTAAAAGGAAAGAGTTTTGAACATTTGACTTTCAAATATGTAAAGTTGGCAACAGCAATACATATGGAAAAACAATTTATAGTAATCAACCTTCATTGCAAAGCTAGTATAATTTTATTATTTAAAAATCCCACGTGGGATATATAAGGAGGCTTCAGGAAGTAAAATTAGAGCACTTTAGGGAAAGAACAGATATCTAGTCACTGAAAATGATCTAGGACTGCTAAGGTTTTAAACTCTCCTTTCCCAAACCAAGGCTCTTTCACTTTGTTAGACCATTGTTTCTGCTGATTAGCAGCACTGTACTAGGGTGGGAACTTCCTGTATTTATTTCCTGCTTCTACCACAGATTTCCTACATTTGCCATGGGATACCTGAAGTTCAGCTTCAATTTGCCACTGGTTTGTAACCGTACAACTTGTGAATTTTGAAAGAGAAGGAAAGAACAAATCACACTTTTGGACAAGTAATCTTTAACATCAGAATATGAAAGCCCTGTTTCTCCTTGAATAAAGACAGCTCTTGAAACTAAGATTCCAGAAATGTTTTCCATTAAATATTAATGACTAAAAATTTCTCAAATACCAGAAAGCTAAATTGTGCAAGAAGATAAATGTCTGATTTAGTATGGTAATGAAAATAACAAAAACACTCCAACTTGTACTTTCAAAATTTTTTGCAAAATTCTTTATCTCACATTCTCACCCGACCTCTCCTATACATGCAAAATAAGTCTGCCTTAGCCTCAACATTGATCTCTGCTGCCTGCGATGACACATGAGAGGAAATGTGTTAAGCGATTTACTCTTAATATTTTACCTGTATGCAAGAACAGCAAAGGTTCTATCTTTCTGAATTAAATTCCGAACCATACTGACTTCTTGAGGGCTAAAAAGCTGAAGAGGTAATGTCTGCCCAGGAATCAGGATCATCATCACCTGTGGCAGAACTGGAATCACCTGACAGCTGTCATCATCATGCAAAGTCCTGCCATGAAATTCTTCCATGTCAGAGCCCAGATACTATTTAAGAACATACATAGGTACAGTGTCAGGATAGATATGTAGCAAAAATACAAGCTCAATAGACTACAGAACAAATCAGATAAAAGGAATATAAACAGAGGGTACAAATATTTAAATAATAAACTTGGTATATAAACATACCACATAAAGAGCTAGTTTTTAATCTAGTTTTTAATCTTAGAAATAGAATTTCCAATCATTTATGAAGAATCTCTCACATACACACATTCAAGAGCATTTTTTAATTCAAAATATTTTATTTTGACTAAGAAACATCTCTATACCCAAATATCACAAATGACAAGTATAAAATGTTAGTATGTTAAGTAACACCCCAGTACTAGTAGTATAGAAAGTACTTAATAGCTCAATTACTAGCAAAACCATAAGGAGAGCAATAATTCCTTAAAACAATTACACTAGGACATAATATTAAGTTGCTTAAAAATTACAGTTATGTTTATCTAATGGCAAATAGCCCATGTCCTTATCCACAGTTTCTAGAGAGAAGTAAAAGCCAGTAATGCTAACACAAGTCACTTGGTTTTAGGAACTGACGTTAATAGCTACATGTATATCATATTAGATCCGTTATTAAGTTACATACTGTATGTGATGTTGGCAGACTGGTGTCAAAATTTATGACATTTGGTTTTTTGGCTTCTTTGCTATCCTGGTCCTCAACTTCCATTTCAATTTCATCTTCTTCCTCATTCTCTGCTATAGAAACAGAGTATCGTAAGAAAAAAAAATGTGAAAATGTCAAAGCTATGCACCCTCTCAAATGCATAATTCCTTCTTGAGCAAAGGGGTTCTTCTAAACACTACATACAACTGGCAGCTCTACAGCACTGCGGAGAGGCTGCCAGAGGGCTAGGGTCTATGTTGGATTCTATTACTGGCTACTTTTTTTTTTTTTTTTTTTACAAATTAACTTTTTACTTTAGAATAGCTTAAGATTTACAGAAAAGATGCAAAGACAGTACAGTGTTCCCATACAGCCCACATCCGTTGTCCTTTATAGTTAACATCTTATATTAGTATGGTATGTTCGTCACAACTAAGGAATCAACATCGTCACATTACTATTACCTAAACTCCACATTTTATTTGGATCGCCTCAGTTTTTACCCAATCCCCTTCTTCTGTTCCAGCATCCTGTCCAGTCTACCACACTACATTCAGCTATCATGTCTCCTTAGCCTCCTCCGGGCTGGGGTGGTTTCTCAGACTTTCCTTTTCCCTGATGCTCTTGACAGTTTTGAGGAGTACTGGGCAGCTTGTTTTGCAGAGTATCCTTCAATTAAGGTTTTGTTTGATGTAATTCTCATGATTAGACTGGGGCTATGTATTTTGGGGAAGAAGACCACAAAAGTGATGTGCCATTTTCACAGCATGCCAAGCGTACATACTATCAACTTGACTTACCCCTGTTCATGTTAACCTTGATCACCCAGCTGAGGTAGTTATTTGTCAGGTTTTTCCACTGTAAAATTACTCTCCCCCTTTTCATACTGTACTATTTGGAAGCCAATCAGTAGGTGCAGCCTACACTAAAGGGCGAGGAGTTGTGCTCCACTGCCTTGAAGGGGAAATATCTATATAAATTATTTGTAATTCTTCTGTATGAGAGATTTTTCCCTTCTCCCTTGCTAGTAACTAATTTTAACCTTAGCCAACTTATTCCACTTCATTAAACCTTAGTTTCCTCATCTGAAAAATGACAGGCTTGAACAATCTCTAAGATTCTTTCAAACTTATAATTTTAAAGAGTTCCTTCATAAGAAAAGAAATAAAGCAAGCAAAAAGATCTATTAATTAAAATTGAAAAAAGATAGCATTATAACCTGGGAGACTTTCGTAACATTTTTTCCAGTGACACCACTTCCCTGGCTGACTGCATTTAAAAATGAAATGTTTGTAAACCTTCTCATACACATTTTGCTCTGTAATTTTAGGTTTAAAATAAAGCTGGCATGAAGCATAAAGTACAGTTTAAAAGAAATGTCTTAGAAAGCTTTCTCCACACATTTTTTAAATGATGAAAACTAAGCTGATCTATTTTATAAAGCCGATGTTGCCTATGACAGGGATGAAAGTCAGAAAAAGATACACAGTATAGCTGCTATTCTATTAAATGCGAGTCTGTCCTTTTCATGCCGACTATGGGTAAATTTCCTATCTTAGACCAGGGATTCTCCATCAGTGGTGATTATGCCCTCAGGGGACACTATTTGTCACAACTAAGGGAGCTGTAATGGCATCCTGTGGGTAGAGGCCAGGGGTGCTGCTAAATATGCCACACTGCACAGGACAGTCCCCACACAAAGAAATTTCCAGCTCAAAATGTCACGAGTGCTGACGTTAGGAAACTCTGGCCTAGATTAATGATAAAGAATAATCTCCTTTCTGACCTAACAGTTCATATATTTTTAAATGCCCCAAGTTAAACACCTAAATAGATAAAATGTCTTTACAAAACAGTCATTTTTTTTCTTTCATGCATATCATTATCATGTCATATTTAAGTCAAATCACCTCTACCTAAGAAACAGAAAATACAAATGTTTTTCAATATGGTAACTGCTATAGACCTTCTATGTATTCTTATATATTCCTGGATATA
This sequence comes from Mirza zaza, assembly GCA_008750895.1. Lineage (NCBI taxonomy): Eukaryota > Metazoa > Chordata > Mammalia > Primates > Cheirogaleidae > Mirza > Mirza zaza. Next base: position 66,498 of record VSMD01138272.1, on the reverse strand, counting down.
AGGCTTTATCAATTATTTCAACTTACAGCCAATGGTCTATCACTTCATATAAATTTTTCCTAAGAACATACAAGTTTCACAAAGCGATAAAGAAAAACCTAAACTGATGAGAAAGATGTTCTGCATCTAATTCTTTGTATTTATAACTCTGAGCACTCGGCTTTCACTTAGTATGTGGTGAGACCCACTTTATTGCTCTAACACAGAAAGTTTAAAAGATTAACTATTAGCTCAAAGGCTGGAATTAATATTTTTAAAAGTTTACATTTTAACTCTTCTAATTTTAATCTAGTCTCTAAACAATTTCCTTAGTAGCCTTTCCCATAAATATGGCTAAAACCCACTTCCCCTGACTCTGCTATGTTTATCTACTAATGTTCCATTTGGCCAGGATAGATTCTTCACATCTCAAATATAAAGCTATTTCCTGAGCACTTAAAGAAAATTACTCTTCAAAACAACTCATATGACATGGATTTATGGACAATCCAATGTTTCTGTACAAATAAAAAAACGCACATATAATCGGGAAAACATTATTGCTACATCTACAACACCTCTGGGCCCTCTCACCTCTGATTTTTTTCCTGAGAAAACACACACTGTTTAGAGCAGGCGTCCTCAAACTATGGCCCATGGGCCACATGCGGGTGTTTTTGCCCGTGTTTTTTTTTTACTTCAAAATAAGATATGTGCAGTGTGCATAGGAATTTGTTCATAGTTTTTCTTACACTATAGTCTGGCCCTCCAACGGTCTGAGGGACAGTGAACTGGTCCCCTGTTTAAAAAGTTTTGAGGAACCCTGGTTTAGAGCTACCAGGATGAAGTCTGATGACTCATCTCATGCAGAGGCATCCTGTGAATGCCAACAGAACATCAGTGTCCTCTCTCTTCTATTCAACATTCTCCCTGAAACACTGGATTTGGCACACGCAAAGTGGGGCTGATTTCTCTGAAGGAAAAAGAAAAAAACAGCTCAGCTTTTCTGCTGAAGGCTGGCACACTTACCTTTATGTCAGTTCAGTTAGGATGGCTTCAAGAACCACCACTGATTCTGTGGTTTATTTTTATAGAAAAGTTCCCTTCTAGATGGTGGGCATACTCCCAGTCTCTTCCTCTTTCAATCCATGCTACTCCCAGTGAACAACTTAATCTCCCAAGCATAGCTTTCCTTAGGCAACTAATTGAAATCCGATATTGTTTCTTTGCAATCCACAGAAAAAACCCCAACCTCGCTAGTAAGAGACGTAAGTTCCCCAACTACTTAGACCCAACCTTCTTCCTGGGCCTCATCTTCCACAACCTTATCCTAAGGGTATGGCTTCCAGATCCACCTCACAAAGCTTTTCCCCAATTCCTCTGACCGCTGAACAATCCGTCGCCCCCTCTGAACCACCAAATAGCATGTATCTGGCCCTAAATCACCTGCCTCTGCTAGTTATATTCTCAGTAGCCTCACCTGGACCGTGAACCAAGTACCAGACTGTGTATCATACCTCTTTTCATTCCCACCACACCTAACACACTGCCTGGCATATAGAGAGGGGAGCAAGCCAGTTTCAGTTTGGATGATACACTTCTTGGAAAGCATCTCTTGTCTACAGCATTCCATACAAAGTTTGTTCAATTATTCCATTCCTTTTTTCTATTCAGTGTTCCAACACAAGGCCAAGGTCTAAAATTTCACAGAACACATAGGAAAGAGAAAACTGAGTTTAACATCACACTCTTGTGTATGTCTAACTAAGTATATTTGTGTATGCCTACGAAAGACAGACCAAACACTGAGAAGTACAGACTAAACAGAGAAGGGGGTAAGAGACACCCGCTACGCTGACAGATAAACCCGGGTTGGAGTCCCGACTCTGCCACTGTGTGACCTTGGGCAAGTCACTGAACTAATCTGCCAATTCATTTCTCGCCTACCGAATCCGAATCCGAATCGTGACGTGGAAAGGATTAAACGCAGAAACGCATGCCAAATGCTTACTGCAGGGCTCATAACGTGATGTAAGTGCTTAATACTTATCAGCCGCCACTCTTGTCGAAGGGAAAGAGTCCAGGGAAACCGACGGCTGCTAACCTGACCCAGTCCCCCGATTCGGAGCACGTCCTCGGAGCTAAGCTCAGGGCACGAGGAGGGGGAGAGGACTAGGGAGCGAAGCGCCCTGCCCCGCGCCGGCCCGGGGCGACCGGGCAGGGACGGACGCTCTGCCACTGGGGCCGACGCGAAACCGCTGCCCGGGGCGGCCCTGCGCGGCCGGCCGGCCTCGGCGCGCCCGCCCGCCTCCCCGGCCCCGCCGCGGCCCCGCCGGCTCCGGGCCTCGCCCCCCGCCCGCCGCCGGGCACCCGCCCCGGGCGGTTACCAGGCAAGAGCGGCAGGTGGTTGCCCATGTTGTGCGCAGCGTCCTGCGGATCTCCCTCGCCAGCCATGTCTGTTTACCCGCAAAGGACGACGGGACAGGGCGGCGCCCGAGACGCCGGGGGAGGGTCCGCGCCGAGCCGCGCCGCCGCTGCGCACCGGGCCACAGCGCCCCCTGGCGGCCCCAGCGGGCGGCGCCGGCCCAGGCCGGCCAGACTGCGGCTCAGCCACCGACTTGAAGCCGGGCGTGGACATTACAGTTCCAGGGCCTTGACTTGTGACTTGTCCCAGCGTCTGCCATGACCCATTTGATCATGACATGTCACATACGGAGCGTCCTTAAACGAAGGAGCAAACAGAAACATGTTTCTACAGCATTAGCTCCTACTCTTAACACACACACACACACACACACACACACACACACACACACACACACGGGAATATATGTGAAGACTGGGAAAATGCATTAGTTTTTCCGAGGGTGGTTGAAATATAGCCGTTTTTTTTTCCCCAGCAACTTCAGTAGTTTCCATATACGTCTATTCCAAAATTAACACATATTAATCAAAAACAAATACTTTATGATTATATAGAATGGAAAAATGCCTATTGCTGACTGGTAGGTCAACTTGTCAGAATATAAACTAGCCTGCTTATTATGACTTAAAGTAGAAACAAGGCACTGAGAAGAAAAAACAAACAAACAAACAAAAACCTATTCAAAACCGAAACTATTTCTGTTACAATGGTAGGATTGTGGCCGGTCAGATTTTTGTTTTGGAGGGTGGACAAAAGTTTTCTTAGTGTCTTTTCAACATCATTTTTCAGCAAAGGAGGAAAACTGAAAAACCCTTAAATGAAATAAAACATGAAACGTGGTAGAAGTGGGTAGAGGGTGAGAGGAAGTAGTAGTCTTGCTCTAGAGAAAATGCGTGAATCTGAGATTTTGAACAATTTTTTTTTTCAAAAAATTTGCCTCCTTGAACAGTTACAAGCTGAAAACCTCCATGTGGTAGTGGCTCGTGGATCGATTCTGTGTTGTTTTGCTTTCTGTGTCTGAATCACTCTGTGGTCTTGGCCAAATTACTTGCACCCCAAGCCTCAGTTACCCGCCTGTGAAATAAGAATGGACCAACAGCGTCCCATATTTGTTATAGTTAATGATGTCTGCAGTATTAATTATAGTATTGATCGTAATGTATATACAATCATATATATATATATATATATATTATTGTGATGAGTTAATGGAGTTAAGGTGATCACTCTAGTGTTGAAGGAAGATGATTCTGTGCCAGAATGCCAGAGAAGATATGCAGCACAGAACAGTGAGGGAATGGCTGTGTGTGTGTGTGTGTGTGTGTGTGTGTGTGTGTGTATGTATGTGTGAACACGAGCCAAAGCAAGTGTGTGTATGTGTGTGAGAGACAGATGCTGTAGCATGATCAGTCTCACTATAGTTTGTAGAATTTCAATCAACTGTGCTTACCTGCAGAACTTTCTTTATGCAACAAGCATCTGGCCTCTAAACAAGGAAGCTCTGTCTTTCCAGTGGTCCTCTCCCAGAGCTGGCACCAGAATTGCTGTCTGAACCCTGGCTCAGTCAAGAACTCTCTGGAAAAGAAAGGACAGCTGCAAGCCCGGCAGAGTCTGGCGGAGTCCCTGGACGTGGCTGGAAAAGCACTGGCTCTTTCTTTCTTCTTTTGTGCATTGCTCCAGGGTCACAAGAGCTCCCCCATCTGCGTATCTTTTACTCCCCATTCTCCTCCTTTTCTCCCCTCCATTCACATTCACCATCTGCTCCATTCTTCATTGTATCCCCCCAGAGCCTACTCAGTCATCCATAGCTACATCTTTCAATAGGGATAACAACAGATGATCATTGAGCAAAAATATCTAAGCAAGCAGGTTGCTTGGATTAAGCCCTGGTTATTAAAACCAAAAAAAAGGAAAACATGATCATTTCCCATTTATTTTTAATTTGGTAACTTTAACCTGAAACAAGATATCACACTGGGTTTCTCACATTTCCTCTTCTTGCAAGAAGCGTGTTGATTGACAAGGAGCTCTGCAAACCAGAATAGGTTCACAGACCATTGTCTCACGACTCAAGAATGAACTTTAATAGTGCATAATTAAGGCTGGTAGGAGATGAGAGAAAATGAGAATGAAGAAGCCCATTGCTCTTTCAATTCGTGGCTTCTACACAATATTAGCAGCAAGGGACATATATACTGAGAGAAGACATTTCTGTCTCCCTATTTTTGTATTTCCTATTTTTTAACATATTAAAGAATGCTGCTACCTTGGTCTAAGCAGTTGAGTATCTCTTGCCTGGATTATTGCAACAGCCTTAATACCAGTTTCTTGGCTTCTACCCTTGAGCTCACTCTCAACAAAGCATTCTGAGTGATCCTGTTAAAGCACATCAGGTCATGTAAACTCCCTGCTCAGGACCCTTCCTGGGCTACCCATCTCACTGCAAGCCACTTTCTTGCAGTGACCCTTGTAATGCACAGTGGGCCCCCATGTTCTGCTCTGACCCACCTCACTACTGCTCTGTAGGCTCTCACTTCCCTCCATCAACACCGGCCTTCTTGTTTCAAAACCATGTGAGGCCCACCCCAGCCCAAGGCCTTTGCACTTGCCTTTCCCTTTGCCTGGAATGCACTTTCCCCACGTGGGTGAATGGCTTGCTCCCTTATATCCTCCATGTCTTTGATCAAATGCCCTCTCCTTAGAGAGTCCTTCCCAGGCTCCCTGATACCAAATTACGACCCTATTCCCAGTTTCACCCTTCTCTGTCCTCCTCCTCTGCTTCATTTTCCTTCAAAGCATGTATCAATTTCTAAAATACTACCAGGCTTACTTTTTAAAATTGTCTCATCCCCACCTGCTTAAAAATGTAAAATCTGGATGGGGGGCAGGGATCTCTGCTCCCAAGAACAGGTTCTGAGATTTAAAAAGTGCTCAAAAAACGTTTGCTGGGCCAGGCACGATTCATGCCTGCAATCCTAGCACTCTTGGAGGCTGAGGCTGGTGGATCGCTCAAGGTCAGGAGTTCGAAACCAGCCTGAGCAAGAACGAGACCCCGTCTCTACTAAAAAAATAGAAAGAAATTAATGAGCCAACTAAAAATATATAGAAAAAATTAGCCGGGCATGGTGGCGCATGCCTGTAGTCCCAGCTACTCAGGAGGCTGAGGCAGAAGGATCACTTGAGTCCAGGAGTTTGAGGTTGCTGTGAGCTAGGGTGATGCCACAGCACTCTAGCTGGGGCAACAGAGTGAGACACTGACTCAAAAAAAAAAAAATGTTTGCTGAATGAATTGCACAGTTGTGACAGACACTGTGATTCTCCCAACAGCAATTCCTCTTTCCTTCCTTGCTAAGAACTCTGATTTTTCTTGGGGAAGCAGTCTACTCTACCATGCGGTTGCATTGCTCTGGGCCTATGGTCGTTAGCCTGTTCCTTCCCCCTGTTCCACTACAGCAGAGGGTGTCATGAGACCAGTTCTGGCTGATGACACCTAAAGAAAGTAGCTTGGTGGCCTCTGAATTCATTAATTTTGGGAATGCACAAATCCTCCAATTCTTTCCCCTTTGGGGCAAAAGCACGTATAAGCGTCAGATGTATGTCGCCCCAAGAGAGTTTTCCTCTTTCAATAGGGCAGTTCCCCTTGCCACTCCATAAGACGGAGGTCAAAAACAGGTGACCCTTGAGCTAGAGTCGTGAGGCTTTGTTTGGTCTTTGTGGTATTTTGAGTTTTAGAATTAAGTGATTGCCAGCATTTGGCAACTGAAGACTACACATACTGATTGTCGGCTTCTCTTTAAAAATAGGATGATTTGGCAATCATAGGTCAGATTCATGCATGAGAACAATTGTCTTGGCAATTAAGTGGCAATGCCCCAGTTTAGATGTTGGCCAAAGACCTCAACTAGACCTGCCTGGGTCTGGTTGACATTTGTATTTGCAATTGCTCATATGACTGTGTGTAGATGGAGTGACCCAACTCCCTGATTTGCCCAGGACAGCCCTGGTATGTGTTGCCTTCTGTAGCAGCGTAATTTCCAGAAACTCTCCAGTCCTTATCCCTTGGCCCATTCCATTCTCCAAAGTGTGCCAGTATGGACAACATCTTATCCTACCGACAGTCACAAAGGTGCTTGGAGCACTGGGGCAGGGCCATGTGGGCTGAGTGACCTGCCGGGGGGGCGGGAGGGTTCATATTCACATCCTTCCTCCATTGACAATAAAGGGTCATAATTATGGCTTTTTAAATTATTTGTACCTCTGTGATTCATTCATAAGGGGATCATTTTTATGAACTCTTTAAAAAATCATTCTAGTTGTCACTAACTTAAAAAAAAAAATCTTTAGATAATCAGGGTAATTCTCATGTTTCTAGTCTGCAGAAGCCACAACCCATGTCTTAAATTTATCCCACTGAAGAAATCTTTTAATTTTTTTAGCAACCTATATATCAGAAAAAAATAGTAACACATCTAGGAATGCATCTTTTTTTTTTTACATCTACTTCTTACCAACAAGTGCTGGGTCTGGCAGCCATGGCTATGGAATGTGTCCTTTAGCATCTTATCCCGTAAATCCAACAGTTACAAGGGAATGAAAGATGGATCTTGTCAGTTTTATGTAGTCCTAGAGGGGAGAAAAACAGGGAAACCTGCTCTTTGAGCAGGCATAAAACCAGAAGTAGTAAGAGTATTTCATGGCCCCTTCAAAATGGTGACAATTTTATTAACGACTCACTTTCCTATTTCAGTAATATGGTGAATAATTGGGGATTTGAAAAAAAAATCTTTATATGCAACTTTCACTGTTATGGCAATATTTTCAGGTACACCAGAGCTTATACAAGTCCCAAGCACGTTGGATTATTTGCAAAAAAATGGTTATTTGTGACGATACTTAATGTTGCCATTTACTGAGACTTCCTGCCACTACATCCTTCTCTGACTTGACAGGTAAAGTAGGGAAGATTTTGCAACATAGTAAAATGTTGGGCAATTTATGGTTTTTAAACTTATATACAAAATTGTTTTCATGACTCACCCAGCAGCCTCACACCACGCGGAATAACCAATACAGTTAAGGAAGCAAAGGGGTGTCGGGTATCGCAGAGGGACGAACACAAAACGGGGAGCAAGGAGTCTAGTTGCTACGCATCGCCTTGTTTTTAGCTGTAATTTTGGCTGGGTTATTTCAATGTCTTCCTTCCTCCTTGGCCTCTCATTCTTGGTCTTGCATGTAGGGGTTTACAATGGCCAGGCTACGTGAGTTGTTACAACAACAAAATGTCCATGGATTAAGACAACAAAAGTGTACTTTTTGCTCAAATCCTGTCTACTGTGGTTTTGGTGGCTCTCTGGGGCACCATCTTCTCTGTTGACGGATCACATTAGGCTGCTTCAATTTCGAGTCACCTCCACATCAGTATGTGCTTCTGTCATCACTGATTGTCACGGCAGAAGGTGTTACTGGCCAGCTGGGTGCTTTTTGCCTGCTGTGCAGAGAAGAGCCAATGCACAGACAGCAGGTGTTGCAGCAGAGAAAGAGTTTGATAATCACTGGGCACCCCAATGAGGAGACAGGAGCGATCCCTCAAATCTGCCTCCTCCAAAAGTTCTAGGCTAAGGTTTTTAAAGGAAATCTGGTGGGGAGGGGACTAGGGAAGTGGCCTTGCTGATTGGCTGGGGGTGACATCATGGGGTGTAGAAACTGCAGTCTTGCACTGAATTAGTTCCTCAGTGGGGGTCATAGCAATGAGCAAGTTCCAGCGTATCGGCCACTGCTCCAGCTGGTGTCAGTGGCCCAGGGGAATATGGGGTCTGGAAAATATCTTTAAAAAGCAATCTTAGTTTTCACAATAGAAATGTTACCTATAGAAGCGATTAAGGGAAGTTATAAACCAGGGGTCCTCAAACTTTTTAAGCAGGAGGCCAGTTCACTGTCCCTCAGACCGTTGGAGAGAGTAGCGCACATTCCACACATGCGCACTGTGGTCCCGGGACCAGTGGGCTGCTAAGCAGGAAAGGCAGCCGTGGCAAAAACAGCCCAAGGGCCGGATAAATGTCCTTGGTGGGCTGTAGTTTGAGGACGCCTGTTATAAACCTTGTGGTTACCGGCTACATGACTCCTAGGCAGTAACCAATAATAGCTGGCTATGGGGCAATAGCTGGTTAATTTTTAGCTATAGCTATACCTTGGAAAACTTAGGCCTCTATTAAAGCTTTAACCTCCCGGTTTCAACTGATTTTGTAAAGACAGTTTCAAAGGAAAAGGCTTGGAGAATTGAACACTGCCTCTTAAATGTTTCTGTCTGGAAGTGACACACATCACCTTAACTAGCATTTCACTGACCAAAGTGAATCCCTGGGCCCAGTCTAACTTCAAGGGAGCAGAGGTATCTACTACTCTGTGTAGAAGAAGTGGAATTTGGTTGGATTAGTAATATCTGCCACAGGGTGTAACTAACTTGGTGGTTTTCACATGTGTGTATGTACAAATATTGATATGTGCATATGTGAATATAGACATATTACACATGCATAATATACACACACATATATATAAGCTTCAGAATTCTTTGCTCAAATGAAATCTTGCATGGAAACATAAGTAGAAACAACAGATGAAAGCAGAACTGCTGAGGTTGACATTCTTAGCCCTCGTCACCCTTCTATACTTGAGGGGGAGCACAGTCATAGTTTGACAATCCCTAGACAGTTCTGAAATCTTGTGAGGCAATCCAGTGGCCAGCAAAATCTCTCCCATTCTGTGGGCTGTTTGCTCTCTTGACAGTTTCTTTGGCTGTGCAGAAGCTTTTTAATTTGATCAGGTCCCATTTATTTATTCTTGTTGCTGCTGTGATTGCCTTTAGGGTCTTCTTCATAAATTCTTTGCCTAGGCCAATGTGTAGAAGAGTATTTCCAACGTTTTCCTCTAGAATTCTAATAGTTTCACACTTAACGTTCAAGTCTGTTACCCAGTGTGAGCTGATTTTTGTGAGAGGTGAAAGGTGTGGGTCTTGTTTCAGTCTTCTACATGTGGCTATTCAGTTTTCCCAGCACCATTTACTGAATAAGGATTCTTTTCCCCAGTGTATGTTTTTGTCTGCTTTGTCGAAGATTAGCTGGCTATATGAGGATGGTTTTATATCTGGTTTCTTGGTTCTGTTCCACTGGTCAATGTCCCTGTTCTTGTGCCAGTTCAAAGCTGTTTTAATGACTATAGCCTTGTAGTATAGTTTGAAGTCTGGTAGATTGATACCTCCTATTTTGTTTTTATTGCCTAGGATTGATTTTGCTGTATGGGGTCTTCTCTGATTCTATACAAAGCATAAAATTATTTTTTCTGTATCTGTGAAAAATGATGATGGTATTTTGATAGGGATTGCATTGACTCTGTAGGTCACTTTGGGTAGTATAGACATTTTAACAATGTTGATTCTGCCGACCCATGGGCATGGTATATTCTTCTATCTGTTTACGTCCTCTGCTATTTCCTTCTTCAATGTTTCATAGTTTTCGCTCTAGGTCTTTTACCTCTTTAGTTAAATATATTCCAAGGTACTTTATTTTCTTCATTGCTATTTTGAAGGGAATTGAGTCTCTGATTTGGTTCTCACTTTTACTGTTGTTGGAGTATATGAATGCCTCTGATTTCTGTGTATTGATTTTGTATCCTGAGACTTTACCAAATTCATTTATCAATTCAAGGAGTCTCTTGGTTGAATCCTTGGGGTTTTCTAGGTATAATCATGTCATCAGCAAAGAGTGAGAGTTTGATCTCTTCTGCTCCCATTTGGACACCCTTAATTCTGCTCTCTTGGCTGATTGCTGTAGTGAGGACTTCCAGCATTATGTTGAATAGAAGTGGAGATAGCGGGCAGCCTTGTCTGGTTCCAGTTCTAAGTGGGAATGCTTTCAATTTTTCCCCATTCAGTATGATATTGGCTGTGGGTTTGTCATATATGACTTGTATAAATTTTAGGTAAGCCCTGTCTATGCCTATTTTGTTGAGCATTCCTATCATAAAAGAACATTGAATTTTGTCGAATGCTTTTTCTGCGTCTATTGAGAGGATCATATGGTCTTTGTTTTTGCTTCTGTTTATATGGTGAATGACATTTATATATTTGCATATGTTGAACCATCCCTGCATCCCTGGGTACATTTTTTCTTAAGAGAAACAATGTGAACCATGACGGTTACTGGAAGACAAATGGACACATTCCTATAAGGAGTACACGGACCTTCTCAGGGGAGAAGAATTCAGAAAGAGGTTGGTCTCAGCCACCAGCCAACTGCTGGACTCAGCATGGACACAGGGCTACTCAGTGTGACGGCAGTATCAGTAGCTCACGATGGCTTCTCTTCCAACATCCAGGTTTCAACCATGACATGACACTTCTGTGTGTGGCTGCAGCAACAGCCACAATTTGAACAATGAGCAGTCGATAGGTCTTCCAGTGTACATGTCTCAGGCATGCACTGAGAGAATTTATCACTCATCTATTTTCCTTCATAAAAGTTACTTGTAGACTTATACTAGCCATCCAAGATATTAATCAAAATTAAGGGCCCATAGCACTCTGGGAGGCCGAGGTGGGCGGATTGCTCGAGGTCAGGAGTTCAAAACCAGCCTGAGCAAGAGCGAGACCCCGTCTCTACTATAAAATAGAAATAAATTAATTGGCCAACTAATATATATATAGAAAAAATTAGCCGGGCATGGTGGTGCATGCCTGTAGTCCCAGGTACTTGGGAGGCTGAGGCAGCAGGATTGCTTGAGCCCAGGAGTTTGAGATTGCTGTGAGCTAGGCTGATGCCACGGCACTCACTCTAGCCTGGGCTAAAAAGTGAGACTCTGTCTCAAAAAAAAAAACAAAACAAAACAAATTAAGGGCCCAAAATAGGGACTCTCATGATATAAAAGGATTCACCTTCATTCTTTATTTCTAGAAATCTATCCTATGGAAATAATTCAAAAAGCAGACAAAAATTTATGCACCAAGATGTTCACATCAGTATTATTTAAAATATGTCAGGTAGAAACATGAATGATGAAAATTTTGTGAGTTATCTGATATCTTTCAAATAAATTATTTCTCTGATTAAGTAGCCAGAGTCAGTTTCTGTTGTTTGTGATTGAAAACCCTGATATATACATGACAAGAAATGCACAGACAAAATAAGGTACATCCAAAATAATGAAATATGACAAAACAATGGTTGCCTCTGGATACTGGAATATTTTCCCCCAACTGGCTTCTAAAATCTTTATATTTTTTCCCAAGATGTCATAAGTAATTATGCATAAACATAATTATAATTACCCTCATAATTTAGAAAATTTAAAAGGAGATATATTTTTTTCAAAGAGGTCATAATAGTATCTGACATAAGACACACACACACCTACACACATACATAAATAATATTATGGGCCCAACATGGCACATGCTATCTACAAGAACTTTATTGTTGTAGGAGTACAGCAAATAACAAATTACTTTATAGAGTCACATTCTGGGCCTGGGACTCATTCCTATCTGAACAGAAATGTACACAATCCCTTGGAATGGACTAGAATTGGACCCAGTATGATGCTCTAAAGATTGCCATTGTTTTATTATGAATCTCCTATACACTTGGGATTTCTGGCAGCCTGACAAAGCACTTGCCTCTAAATTGGAAGACTTAGTTCTGATACTGCCACTCATGAATGAACAAACACTTGTTTAACACTTACTCTGATCCAAAATCGATATACGTGCTTTGCATGTGTTCTTTCATTGAACTTTACAGCTATCTTGAGAGGGCAATGTTATTATCTCTATATTTTATGAGCACGAGTCACTTTCCTCCTTTAAAAAGACAGTTTCAGGCTAGATGATTTTCTAGGTCTCAATCAGCTTTTATGTTTCTACAACTTTGTAACTTCAAGCCTCCTCATATCCTAACTCACTGCGTGTTCCTTAACTTTTGTCCTGTCTACTTGATCTCTGTTCCCCTTCTGCCTGGGTCAATCTCCGGATTCCTTCTCTTACTGTAGATTTCTGGACTTATTCTTGCTTCTTGCAGGCCTATGTGACTTCCCTCAAGACAGACACCAAAGAGGCCAAATCAAGGAGTCTAGGAGACAGGGAGATGTTGGTTACATCTGGAGTAGCATTTCTCAGCGTAGGGTGATGAGCCCACTTTAGGCTGCAAGAGGTCTTCCTGGATAGATTGTAAATGTATCCCACATGTATGCCATTTTTGGGAGGGGACTGAAGACACAAGCCTGTGGACTTTCATTCTGATGCACAACAAAGGACTTTTGTATTGATAAAATGTTAAAATATAGATAAAACTTGGTTTTTATAAACCAAAATGAGGGCATTATTAGAGCTTACTATAGACTACAGTTTTATGTTCTATCAAGAAGTCTGGCAGCCACGCCGCGCGTTGGCAATATTTGAAAGCTTCTACTGAGACTGCACAGGGCAAAGCAGAGGCATCGCCACGGCTTTCTGGAAGGGAGCCGCATTACTTACACAGCATCAGCACTGCCTTAAGTTGGCTTTGGTTTGGGATTGCTGCTCTTATTGCATTGATTAATACAGTTGAGAAAATGTCGGGATTGGCTTTTGGTGATCATTATGTAGGTTGATGCATTTTTAGAGATTTTTTTACTGATACTGTCCTCATGCCAAATCTTAGTCCTCACAGAAGCCTTTTGCTCTAGAAAGCAAGAATGCATTAGATGGGAAGAGCTAGGTCTTTCGCTGTACTGAGGGGACCCAGAAAGACACTGATTTATAGCCCGGCCTGATGTCTTTTGAGCTTCATCACACGGCCATTTTCCTGTCGGCAGGAGTCTCTGTGCTGGCTGAGGATGGCTGGGCAGCCACCATATTCCAGCCCAGCAAACTGACCATGCTGCTTTACATTTCTGTCTTTCCTGTTGTTGGAAAAGCAGGGAATCCTAGGATTGGCCAGGCCCCAGCCACAGGCTCTCTCTCTTTACCAGGGCTGGACTGGAAAGGGCAGAGCGCTGAAGCTCTTATTATTCTGAAGCATTTAAGCATAAATCTTGCTGATGACAAGAGATTGGCCCAGTGCCTTGGGCAATGGTATAATCAATGAACACAAAGAGCAATAATTTAACCCTTTTTCTGCAAAAGTATTTCTTGCCTCACTCAGTTCAAGAAATCTTTCCCGAGTCTTCCAAACAACTAACGCATTTACCAATATTATTTTGCAATTTTATCCTTCCACGTCCGGTTCTGCAGCTCTACAGAATGCTGGCTGAGGGCAGGGGCCACGCCTCACTCACCTCTGTGTGCTCACTGCACACAACAATTGTTGTTGTTGTTGTTTAAGTCATACTCCAAATAGATTAACAAAAAGTTTCCTCACTTTGAGAAAATCCCCCTTCAGCAAACCCAGTGAAAAGAGAAAGGCTCTCTAGTGGGAAAAGAAGTAAACATTAGTCTCAAGGCTTGAATCACAGAATAAGGAAGGTCGCTAGATGGGAGTGGGATTTGAAAGAATGTTTCCTCATTACACTGGCCTAACTCCTTAATCATTAGAGAGTGTTGAATCTTCTGTAGCACTCCCTTGTTAGAACAGAAGATTACACAGAAATACTTTGAGAAGTTTAAGTAATTTTATTTCATGTCATTTGGGATGTTTAGTTTTCAATGACAAAAGTGTGTACAGTCTCAAGGTTAACTGATACATCTCAGGATGACTACAATCTTGGATCCTTTAAGTACCTTTTCTGCTGGAAAAATGTATGGCAACCTAATTAGCTTGGGTTAGCTCAGAATCATGTAAAAGGTTGACCTGAATTCAACTCAGAAAAGAAGGTTTGGCTTACATCTATGCAATCGTGGTATGTGCTCTTAGAGTGATGGCTTAAAGCCAGAACCCAACCATTTTGAAAAGCAGTATAGACTTTCAGAACCCCAGTTAAGACAGAATAATGTGGGAGACACTGAAGGTCATGCCTATGATAACCTACCTTCGCTGAATGCTTCCCACCTACCAGGCCCTGGAAGAGAGACATCCATCCCTTGCTTCAGCTAATCCTCTTCACGACAGCCCAGAAGGTAGACAACTGGAGGCCAACTTAAAGGGAACTGCCTTGGCTAGTACTAGAGGCATTCCTTCCCTGGAGATAGGAGGATGAAATAACAATGGGGTGGGGTTTAGGGTGTGTAGGAGGCTGAATAATGGTCCCCCAAAGACATACATACCCTCACCCTGGAACTTGTGACTTGTCACCTTACATGGAAAAAGGAGCTTCACAGATGTGTGAAATATAGGATTTTGAGATGGCAAAATTTTCCTGGACTATCTGGCTGGGCTCCATTTAATCTTAAGGGTTCTTACAAGAAGGATGCATGAGGATCAATGTCAGAGAAGGAGATGTGATGGTAGAAACAGAGGGCCAGGATGTTGGACCACCATGAGCCAAGAAATGTACCAACCTCTAGGAGCTGGGAAAAGCAAGGACAGGATTCTCCCAGGAGCCTCCATAAGGAATGTGGCCTTGCCAACACCTTGATTTTACCCCTTTGAGACTAATTTTGGACTTCTGACCTTCAGAACTGTAAGATAAATTTGTGTCATTCTAAGTCACTGAGTTTATGCCTCATTTGTTATAGTGGCAGAAGGAAACTAATGTGACTCTACAGAGGTCTTAAAGTGCACAAGAGAGTTCTGCTGTCAGAGTTGGTTTCCGGGTGGGGATGGAGCAGCATAAGTGACCAGGGCAGTGTTCTCCAAAGTAGACCCATGACACCTGGATGCTTGCTAACTTCCAGACAGGTCCCTGGGCCCCTCCTCAGAACTTCCCAATCAGACTGTTCCTACAGCGACCCTCACAACCTTGTGTGTGCTTCTGTGTCCCCAACAGCGACGATCAAGTTATAGTCTATCCGGATTGACAAATAGAAAGTAGCCAAGATGAGAATATTGACTTGCACTGGCCTCAGTTAAGGGAAAAATTCAGACCAGATATCAGATAAAGGGGCTGCTCACTGCACCCCACCAACTGCGGTCACAGGGATATAATGTCATTTAATTAACCCTTCGTCATGTTCAAATGGTTTCTATGGTCCAGTGCAGGGTTAGGAATCGAGGACAGACAGCAGTGAACAAAACCGAGGTAGCCCATGCTCACCCAGAACCTGCAGTTCCAGTGGGGAAAACAGACATTGATTAAATAAATGTGCAAACATCTAACATAAATGATGAGCGTGTAAACACAAAGTCCAGGGTGCTATGAGCCTCTAATTCGAGGACCTGGCCTGTCTGGGGAGGAAAGCCCAAGGACCTTCCCGGGGGGAAGTGACATCTGAAACATTACTAAGAGTTAACTGTGGGAAGGGGCCGCAGAGAGTAGCAGGAACAGCATATGCAGGAGCCCTGAGGCTGGAGGGACCTTATGGGGACAGAGGTCAGGGAGTGAACGTGAAAGTGGATGAGGTGAGGCTGCAAGAAAGTTAGCTCCTTATGGATCATGTTAAGATTTTCCACCTTCCCAAGAGCAGTGAGTCATGTGATCATGTCTGCGTTCGGAAATCAGCATTTGGCTGCAAGGTAGATGAACGTCTGGATGGGGAAAGGTGTGGACCAGGAGACGCCAGTAAGGAGGCAGTGGCAATACCTGCCACAGTGCCTGAGACTCAGAGGGGACCCAGTAAAGCTCAGCTGCCCCCTCTCATTCCAGAAGACTGCCCACTGATCTATCTTGTAAAGAAAGTCAGGTTTCCAGCTTACCCTTCATGTTCTGTGCAAGTGTGAGTCCTCATATTTTCTCCAAATATTTTCTCTGAGCAATAAGCATGTCCAGACAGCAATTACGTGTGGAGATAAGTGAACTTGCTGTGCCTGTAGGAAATTTAGTTACAGTCATACAATCATGTACAGGCCATGAGTAAACTAGAGAGTCTTTCTAAGGATGACTGCTTTGGGAGTAGTTTGGGCTTAAGTTTTGATTCTAGGGAAGGACAAGGAAGAACTGTTCTCACCCGAAGACAATTATCATCTGCAAGAACAAAGTGCAGAAAGCAAAGCAACAGTCAATATATGTAATTTCAAACAACCCACATCAGTAAAAACTGTGGGTTTTAACCACAGTGACAGCAGTTCCTGAAAGACCAACCCAAGGCAGAGAAGGACTGTGCAGAAGGTACAGGAAGAAAGATGTTGATGCCATGGGCGATATCTTTATGAGCTCATATAACCAGAAAATATTGATTACTATAAAAATTCCCTTAAGTCAGAAGACCTGCTATTAATTTTCATGTCTCATTTACTATAATAGCTTTTTTTTTTTTACAGTAAATCTTCTTTATTTTTGAATTTGAGTATGAAGATAAAAATGAATTAAATTTATAGGAATTGCTATCTACTCTATCTGGCACTTTCTGGATGGTCGACCTTGGGCAGGTTATTTAAACTCTCGTCTCTATTTTCTCATCTTCCAAGCGAGAATGATGACAGTTCACATCTTCAAGGGCTGTTGTGAGATGAAACGTGACCATACAGTACAGCCTTAGAAAAGAGCTGGCACGTGGTGAGCATGTCCTCGAAGCTTAGCTACATACCCCACTCCAACACAGAGCCCGGTCCACTGTTGGTTCTATATCTTCTCCTGCTCTTTGGTTTGCATTATTGTTCTCTTGTCAGTCATTAAGCTATTGGCTCTTAGCTCCAACCCACCCTTCCCTGTTTGGCTTTGTGCTGTTGGGAGACCACAGGAGTCCAGAGGCAAATGCAAGGCTGGAGAAGGAAGGGACTCGCACCTTCCCGTCTGCCTCTTGTTCCTGGTTAACAATTTCATATCTAGTGTACAATTCCTTATATTAAACCCTCTCTTCATCTAACTGGGTAGTTTATATATCCTGACTTGAACCTGACTGGTACACATCCTTGTAGTGTCTTTTTATTTATTTATTTATTTTAGCGTATTATGGGGGTACAAGTGTTAAGGTTACTTATATTGCCCATGCCCCCCTCCCCCCTCGAGTAAGAGCTTCAAGCATGTCCATCCCCCAAACGTTGAACATCTTACTCATTGTGGTTGTATATACCCCTCCCCTCCGCCCCCCTCCCACCCTCCCGATACCCGATAAATGTTACTCCTGTATGTCCACTTAGGTGTTGACCCGTTAATACCAATTTGCTGGTGAGTACATGTGGTGCTGGTATTTCCATTCTTGAGATACTTCACTTAGTAGAATGGGTTCCAGCTCAATCCAGGAATATACAAGAGGTGCTATATCACCATTGTTTCTTAAAGCTGAGTAGTATTCCATGGTATACATATAATACCACATTTTACTAATCCACTCATGAATTGATGGTCACTTGGGTTGTTTCCATAGCTTTGCAATTGTGAATTGGGCTGCTATAAACATTTGAGTGGAGGTGTCTTTTGATGAACAGAAGTTCTTACTTTGAATGTAATTGAATTTCTCAAGGAACTTCTACAAATAAAAACAATACAAAGAAAATTGAGCAAGAGGAATGAACATGCACCTCATAAAAGAGGCTATCCAAATGCCCAAGAAACAGGAGATTGTGTATTCAACTTCCTTAGAAAAGAAATTCAAATTTGAACTCTAACAAGACCCCTACTACCCTAATCTCCTATGCTATGAGTATGAGTATAAATTGGTTACAGTCATTCTAGAAAACTATTTGGAAGTTATTCACATATTAACCATATCTACACCCTATTACCCAGCAATTGCAATCCTGGGTGTATCCTCAGTTGAAATGAATGCAGTTAAAGTCATGTACCAAAATGTTTATAGAAGCATCATCTGATCTGTAATGATTCCAATCCAGTAGCAACAGAGGTCTATATCCTCTAATAAAAGAATGGATAAAGAAACTGAAGTATATTTATAGAGCGTGATATTATACTGTAATAAAAATGGATAAATAGCCACTCAGAACATAGATAACTGACAAAATATTGTTGAGCTAAAGAAGCCAGACATAAAACAATAACTATAATGGGATCCCATCAATATGAAGTTCAAAAGTTGGAGAAATGAATCTGGTGTTGAAAGTCAGGACAGTAGCTACCCTTGGGCTAATGTGAAGGGTATGGATGGGTAGGAAGATGAGGGGTATTTCTGGGTTCTCTTTCTTTCTTGACCTGGATGGCAGTTTCACAGGTGTGATGAGTCCATTCCTTCTGCGATAATTCATTGAGCTATGGGGTTTATGCACATGTATTATATGCTAATAAAGAATTTACAGTATGTAAAACCTTAAGTGTCCAATCTTCACTGAGCATTTGTTTAGAAAAACTGTCAGCTTCTCCCTTACTATACTTTAACTTTCTTCAGGACATGACTTTGATCTGTGGTTTCCTGGATCCCCTACAGATCTAAAACACAAAACGAAGTCACTTTAACCCTTGGCTATGGTGTCAGATATCACCGACTAGGCTAACAACTGCTTCAAGGCAGGGTTTTACTTGATTTTGAATCTCCAGGGCTGAGTACTTTGTCAGACTCCAGCAACTGCTCAATAGGTGTTTACTGAATGACTGCTAGGGGATTTTTGCTTAAAATATCATTATTTTAAATATTCAGTTAAAAATATTACTATCCTGACAACTATAATGTAGTAACTTGCATAGAAAAAACACTCAAACATATTTGTTGAGTATATAAAAATGAATTCTGAAAGCATAATTATAGTTTAAACTACATGATGCTTTATAAGAAAATTGAATCTTATAAACTATTGTAAATCTTATAAACTATTCTATGAATTGCCACCAATTTCCTAGGTAAATTATATCACCATCCAATATGTTTTCTGCTTAGTTGTTGTTGTTGTTTGAGACAGTCTTGCTCTGTCACCTGGGCTAGAGTGCCGTAGCGTCAGCCTCACAGCAACCTCAAACTCAAACCTGGGCTCAAGCAGTCTTCCTGCCTCAGCCTCCCAGAGTGCTAAGATTACAGGTGTGAGTCTCTGTGCCCAGCCAGTTGGCTATTTTTTTTTCTGCCAAAGTTTTTAGATACTCAAGAAACTGCTATTTAGTTTCCTATTTTCTAGAAGTTGTGACTTGACATTGTAGCACCAACATGCTATTATAGAAATAGTAGTGGCTAGTTCAGCTTGACCACAGACCAGCTGGTTGACTGGCAAATCAAGTATGTTTCACCTTAGGTGACTCATCCTTAAAATGAAGAGGTTGGGCTCATCAAGGATAGCAAATAAATGCCATACCGGCCACTATTTCTTCCACCCAGTCTTGGCAGACATTGTTAATCACTCACATCACACTTTTCCACTGAGTCCAAATGTAGCCTCAGAATTCTTAGCACACCAGAACCATACCAAGTGATTGTTAGCAACTAGACAAAATCTAGCTGTCAGCCTTTAACTGGATGATCCAAAATGTCCCTCCCAATTCCCAAGTCCTGTGGTCCTATGATCTATAAAAAGTAATATTCTCTCTGATGAGTCCAAGCCACTGCACAATTTTAAAGTGCATTCAGACTCATCAAAGAAAGATTACATTTTATTACTCACATTTTCAAAGATAAGAGTATTTTATTGTATTATCAATCTTTTCAAATGGATAATCCACGGACAGTGCTCATTTAACACAACTCTTCTTACCTATGCGTTTCATTTCTAGGATGAGATTTAAAATTAGCACAGGGACCCATATCAAGTATCCCCATAGAATGCAGATGTCTCAAATCTGAAATCCCTCTGTCCCTTACGTATTAGCAGTGAAATGAATTTTCCTACAACTATAGCACTTGACAGGTAGGCATTGAGTGTGTCTTTTTATCCCTGGAGCGAATGTAGAGAAATCAAGAGCAAAGATCTAAGAAACTGCCCTACAAAGGCCAGAGGTTTGAACTATTTGGACAATATCTTCATATTAGGTTTAACATCAACTTGAGTTGATTTCTAAATGGCTCTGGATGGACATTTTTATCTAATGTTAAATATACTAATATTATGCTGAATATCTGGGTAATCGATGCCAGCCTATTAAGACAGCATTACTTGGTGGATGAAAGGAAAGAGAGACCTGTGGTTTTCACAAACACTGTGGGTGGGCTGCATATCAGATCGCTGGCAAATAATTCCTGCTTTCCATCTCCTTGAAGTGGCTGTGTCCTGAACCTAGAAGTGAAATGTCTTTTCTTTCTTCAGCAAAGAGTTGGGATGACATTCCAAGTCTATTTTTTTTTTTATCAGAGGACATGAACGCTGGCCCCAGCAGGCATTTTCAGACTGACAATCAGGCAATGGCAGCACATGGAGCTGATTCTGAAACATGTTTTGTGATGCTCTGAGGGTCTTCATAAAAAGGCATCATCCCAGTTCCAATGAACAGAAGGAAAAGGGCGAGTGCTTGGAAATTAACGAATGGGGCAGAAATCCTGGCTCTGCTACTAGGATGACCCCTTACCCTCTTGTGCCTGTTTGCATTTGTATAACTCTAGGGATTATCTAGATGCTCCTACGGTTTCCTCCAGCTCTACTATTCTAAATGGTGGGTGCTCAATTAATGTTTGTTAAGCAATCAAACACACCAGAGATGATATTATCCAGATAATTTAGGCCAACGTGGATTATAGACCGCTATAAAGTACAGGTTATGATTATTTTGAGCCAGCACGAGTTGATTGCTTGGAATAGCGTTAGTTCTTTCCTCTCAGCTGCCCCATCTTCAACCTGTTACCTCCTTAAACCATGGCCACTTTCCAGCTTTGGTTAGCAAGCCCTTGAAATGCAATAGAGCAGCTGGCTTTCCAGACAGGCTCACACAATGCAGGTTCTAGGATGCTGTGATACACGTCCACTTGCCAATCCTGCTTTCCTTTCCATTATAAGAACTTCCACTGTAGCGGAAAAAAGTACTTAAAGTGTGGCTTGGGAACAGTTCTTGACCCTCGCAGTCTCTGTCTGTGGAATGAAGTAGGCGGCCTGGGAGATTTCCACCATCCTCTCCTAGGCTATATAAGTGTACACGTATCCAGATGCTTCTTTTAGCCTCCGTGTTTCTCAAACCCACAATAACTACCTTTCTGATCCAGTCCTGCATGACAAAGGCCACTCGCCTCAGAGTGTCCTTTTGCTATTTATACTGGGCTGACCCACTGCAACTGGCTTAGCTAGAGCAGCATTTGTTAGGAGTTTACCAACAGTGCTTTTAGACTATTCAATGGTTTGTCTAGGAATGCTGAAAAAATAACCTCACCAACTATATCTGACTGAATATGTGTATGTATGCATATATGTGTGTATATGTATGTGTATATATACCATGTTTCCTTGAAAATAAGACAGGGTCTTGTATTTATTTTTCCTCAAGAAGACACCCTAGGGCTTATTTTCATGGGATGTGTTATTTTCCCCTCAAAGCCTCAGCTTGCAGCATGTGCAGGATGGCCGGGACCTGACAGGGGGAGCCGACCTTGTTGGTGAGGCTGCCCGCACCTTTCCAGTCACTTCTGGGCCAGTAGCTGTCACAATGGGGCAGATGAGAAGGGCTCCTCATCTTCTTGACCGCTCCACAACGACATGCAGGGGTTGTGCAGATGCACTGCACAGCCACGCCCGTCACTAGGGCTTATTTTGGGGGTGGGGCTTCTATTGCGCAAATGCTTAGAAATCCTGCTAGGGCTTATTTTATGGGTAGGGCTTATTTTCAGGGAAACACAGTATACACACATTTTATATACACGTACACACTTTTCAAATGAATTGCTTGGAGATAAGTGTCAAAAAGTCTAACTTTGAGGACTCCAGTGAGTATGAGGGCCAGGCCAAATGACCTTCCCGAATCCCATTAAAGGAGGGCCTGATTTACTTATGAAGTCAGCTAGGGCAAGTGCCAGACTCCTGAATATTTCCTGTAATTTTCAGACATATTTATTAACTCTCTACTGGTGTCAGAATAAATTACCACAGGCTTGGAAGTTTAAGCGATACAAAATCTTACAGTTCTGTGAATCAGAAGTCTAACTCAGGTCTCGCTGGGCTATGATCAGGTGTCCTGGGTATCAGCAGGGCTGGGCTCCCTTCTGGAAACTCTGGAAGAAGCTTGGCCATCCAGTGCCTAGAGGCTGCTCACGTTCCTTGGCTTGTGGCCTTCATCCTCAATCTTCAAGGCCAACAATGTCATGTGTCTCTGACCCCTTTCTTCCATCCTCACATATCCTGCCCCTCCCATGACTTCAGCTGGAAGAGGGTCTCTGGTTTTAAGGACTTGTGCTCAGACTGGGCCCATGTGCATAATCCAGGGTACTCTTCCTGCCTCAAGGTTCTTAACTGAATCACATCTACAAAGTCCTTCTTGCCACACAAGGTGACATATTCACAGGTTCGGGGGACCAGAATGTCGACACTGTTGGGGGAACTATTATTCTACCTACCACAATACAATTAATGGAGGCTCTCAGGAGAGTCTATTTCTCACACCCAAGCATGAGGCATATAGGGACAACCAATGCCTCAGAATGATGCTAAATGACATGCAGGGCCCAAAGGGTCTTGGGGACCATCTGTTTAAATGTCTTACTTTGCAGATGAGGAAACTGGGGCTCCGACAGATGCATGATTTGTTCAAGGTCACACAAGTGGTTAGCAAAGGAGCTACATCTGCACCCAGGTCCCCTGGCACATAGCCTACTCCTCTTGCCCCAGCTTCCTGCGGCCTTTTTTTTGGATTCTCACTACAAAGAGGCATTTTGCTTTATAAAACCACTGATCGAAGTCTCTGTTGTAGTTGGAAGAATAGTTTGGGATGAGATCAGAAATTTGTTAAAAAGCCTTGTAGATGAAATGTCAAAATGGTTTGCCATTTTGCAAAAAAAAAAAAAAAAAAAATCATTTTTAATCCCAAGTGACAAAATTATTCTGTTGCCAAAGGGAGTTGGTATTTAAATAAAGGTCGCACAAAATCGGGTGGTGAATGCGGCGTGGGATATATCCAAAATGTAAGAATAAGTTCAAAGAATCTTTGGACCTTGGAAACTTTGCAATTCTCTCTTCTTCTCTTGTTCATCCTCTAAGTCGTTGATTCCACATATCCATCCATCCATCCATGGTCCACACCTACGAGTTATTCTCAGGGTCACGTGGGATACATTGGTGAATGAAACAGAGTTCCCGCATTCATAGGGCCAAAAGTAGTAGATCGAGTTTCTCAAAGTGTTTTCTATGTTTTACCTATCTGAGAATGACCAGATTCCTGGCTCCTTCCTACACGCCTATAGAGGTAGAATGGGGTAGGTCTGGGACTCTACATTTTAGTAAGCTTCCTAGGTGATTTTCATACATATTAAATTTTAGATCTCATTGCTGTAAATACAAAACAATTCAGCTGGTAGACTCCCACTTCCATGCTCTGCCCACAATTCACTGGGATCCCAAGTACCCACCCCCCTACACATGCATCACTAGGCCTCCTTGCACCTTGTTTTCTTTTGGGAGGTTCTCAAACTTTCAGTGAATATTTGGGAACCCGAAAACTTACTCTCTAAATGGAATGAAGTCAACCAGACTCAAAATATACACAATGTCAAATTCAAGCCCACATGCAATTCGGTTTTCTACCCTTCACCATCTCCTCCGGCGTTCAAACAAGTTCTTACCATGACGAGAATATATGCGTCAGGAAACACTTAGCATTTGTCAGAAGTCGAAGTACAAACGTGGTGCTATAATTTAAAATGGATGTTTGATGTGACAGTCATGACTAAGCTCAGATCCAAGAAGGCAGAGCCCTGCACTTTGCTCCATGTGTTGAAATCCACAAGCTTAGCAAGTTATGAAGCTCCCAGCGGCGAGGCTTAAATCAGTTAACTAAATGTCACTTAATAACCCAGTGAAAGCCAGCAAACATCAAAATATGAATTTCCCAGCTGTTCTCTGATTGATTCTGAAAGGCACCAGCATACTACTAAAGACCCAGCTTTCTTTAGAGGGAGTTTCACTGCTAATGACTTATTGGTGAATAAATGGATACATTCTCCAAGCAGTTTTACTGTTAACACTATGGCCTTAAACATTGCGGCTTTTGAAAATACCAGAGACATATACTCAAACCAGAATCACTGAATTCCTGGAAAAAATGTCAGTTCACTTTTAGTCAGAGGGCTTTTTCTAATTTATATGTGATCTTATAAATTCTTATTTTTATTTAAGAGCTTATTTTATTTATCATTTTTAATCAATTACATTCATTTGTCAAGCATTTATTAAGTGTCTACTATGTGCCAGGAACAATGCTAAGTATTGGGGATATGACAGGGAAACACACAAAGGCAATCCCTAATCTTATGAAATTTGTGACATTCTAAAAGCAAAGCTGAGGGGAAAAACAAAGTAACAAAAATCATAACGAATAATCTGAAGGAAATTATAGGGGTTGAAGTAGAGAAGGATGAGGAAGATCTACTTGAATTAGGATGGAAAACAAAAGCCTTCACAATTGTAATCACACAGATTACAAATTCTCAAGCCTGAGTTTATGTGTAAAATTCCAATAAGGAGTTTTATATCTGTTATATTTTTAATTGGCCTTCATTTCATAATAAATATTTTATAACAAGCATCTAGTTCATTAACACTTGCAGTATAGTCAATTTTCATAGCATTGGAATTCATATTTTAATGATTGGAGATGATGAGACATTATGACATTGGTGTGGTTTAAACCTGTTCATTTTTCAAAGTGAGATTTCAGCCAGGTGCACCAATACTCTTTAGCCACAAGATGGCGCAGTTGCTATTTACAGCGAGTGCTGGGGACAGGAATATTGGACCTCTTGAGCAGAATTATTCACACACACATTCTCTTTCTCTTTTCACTTAATAAAGAAGAAAATGAAAGCAGATGAGAAATAAAAGACATTTTAAAAAAAATTCTTAACTGAGTGTTTAGACGAAAATTTCCCCAGACTTATCTGTGAAAACCAAAGTTGTCCAGGTTTGGGGCCCCTCTTAGAGGGTCTGACTCTACATCATGATGACGGTGATTTGAATTCATCAATTCTTAAAACATATTTGCCACCAGCACAACCTTTTTCCCTTTCACCAAGACCATCCCCCAAAGAAAAGTTTTAAAAATTAAAAAAAGGGGAGGTGGGAAGACCTTGAACTTTGGTCACCATAACAGCCCTGTGTTTTGGGCACTCACTTCTCTAGGTGTCAGGCCCTGGGGCCAAACTTCTATGCTTTGTCCTTCATTGACCTGCACCTCCAGGCACCTTCTGTCCAAATCACAGTCATTTTCATCCTCTGGGTTAAAGGAAACAATTGCTGTGCTTCATTTTTTGGCTAGTTCTCTTTGCCTATGTGAACCTTTTCCTTGTTTATTTCCATTTCTGTAAATAAAGTTCAGGAACTCCTTGGGTTGGCTTTATGACTTAGCATTTGAATTTCCAGTATTCTTCTGATTACGATTATCCCTTTCATAGGGACCCCTGTGTGCCGGCAACCCTACCTCACTCTACCCCATTTCCATCCCATTCCCACCCCAGCAACTGGCTTCCTAAGGCTCACCTATCCCTGACGATCTCATATGCTAAAATTCTTTCCTTGGCCTTCCTGTGATTTTCATCCCTATGAAACTACAAAGATTTCTCAGGGCTACTTTTGCTCAGCATGCAGCTCAGATAAATTTCAATTTCACCCTGCCCTGGCATTAGAGCGAAAAACCCGATTCTCACATTTTGCTAACTGATTCTCCTTGCACTGTGGAACCGTGATGAAAATAAGAGCAGAGCAAATTTACTCTGTTTTAGGCAGGTCTCTTGGTTTTGGGTGAAAATAGCTCATATTTTTTATGCGGCATGTTGGAACCTACCCAACTAGCATAAAATCAGAGACGCAGGCAGCTGGTCTTGATGCCTCCACATCACCTGTGACCTTGGCCATGACCTCCTTGGGCCCTGGAGTCCTGCATCAAATGAGGGCCTCAGAAACATGCTCCTGGAAGCCCTTCTAATTCTAACCTTTTATAATTTTGTGAATCAGCAAGTACCTACTCTGCCCAAACTCCTCCAACGTGGTTTTTGTTGACTCCTAACTAATACGTGCTGGCTGCTTTGGTGGGAGATGGAGGGGTGGGGTGGGGGGGAGAGGGGAGTCTGAGAAGAGGGTGGGCTGAGCCCCCATCACCCTCTTCTCCAAATCCTGTCTTCCCTACACAAGTTCCCCAGGGATTACAAAATCAGGAATAACACCTCACCTATTAAGGTGATTTACTGGCTTCTATAAGCCATTTCTAAAATTGTATTTGGAACAATGATGGAAATAAACAAAATAAGTACCGAATGATAGTAAACATCATAGCAATTTAAGCTTCAAAGAATTTACAGGTCTCTTAGTGACATTTCTGCTTGACAAAGAATAAATGAGAGACAGCTGCTCCTGAACACCATGCACAGAATACCATTCCTGGCTTCCAAGGCAGTTTGCAAACTCCAGCCAGCCGTTAGCTTGGCCTTGAGGGCGGGTCACCACCACTAACTGCCAAGCCCCGTCCGCTGGAATTCGCCATTCCTCAGTTTACATATCCACCAAGTTCCCAGGTGATGCTGATGCTGCAGGTCTGAGAAGTACCCAAGAGCCATCGCCCTAAGTGGAGCAGGTGCCTGGCTGCACATGTTTCCCTGTTCAGGCTGCTTGTGACCTGTGCTTTGGGTAGAATAATGTTGCCCCAAACACCCGCGTTCTTAGAACATATGAACACGTGCATTATGAGGCAAAAGGGATTTTGTGGATGCATTAAGCATCTCGAGACGGGAAATTATCCAGGACGACCTGGGTAGATCTGATCAGAGGGAGGCAAGAGGGCCAAGGCGAGGAAAAGGAGCTATGAGAACAGAAGCAGTGGTCGTCGCGCTGTCAGGAAGAAGCCAGGGGGCGCAGGAGGCCTTGAGAACTGGAAGAGGCTGCAGGAGAGAATCTGTAGCTTCTTTCCATTGCAAGTCTAGAATGGAATAAATTCTCTCCATCTGCAGACTCAGTAACTTCTCCCATTTCCAGTCCCTTTTTTAGGAACGTTTATTATTTTTTTTTCCAGTTGTGTCTTTATCACTTTTGCTCTAAACATTCTGCTTGTGTGCTCACGACCCCGGTTGCAATGTGCTCCTTTGTCCTGCGCATCGGTTATTCTGATGCGGCTCACCATCTCACCCTTGGCATGTTCTTCTGCACTCTGGAAGCACTTCCGACGTCCTTCTGCACAATGCCAACCCCACCGCTGGTCTTCTGTGACTGGCCACATCCCTTTCCACCGGCAGCTTGCTAATTTGGCATCTGTCCTGTAGTCTTCCTATGTCAGCCTGCTTTTTCCGTAAGATTTCTCATATCACAGTAGCTTTTTTTTTTTTTTTTTTTGCATAGTTTTGAAGACGCCAAGTATTTTCTTCTG
The DNA here is from genome assembly GCA_008750895.1 of Mirza zaza. Taxonomy (NCBI): domain Eukaryota; kingdom Metazoa; phylum Chordata; class Mammalia; order Primates; family Cheirogaleidae; genus Mirza; species Mirza zaza. The sequence continues at coordinate 38,675 of VSMD01138272.1, read as the reverse complement.
TTTCCCAGAAACGGTCGTTTTCAGAAGTATGCTTACACTGCAGTCCGTACGCTGCTCTCTTTTCTTGTTCTGTTGTGTTTTGTCTTCATTTTCCTTTGCTTATCCCAGAATGTAGGAGATCTAGTCAAATTGTCCCGCTCCCACCCTGTTCACTGTCTGTCCACGTGTGGGTAGCTGCCTCTTTTCAGACATGTTGGAGAACACGCAAAGGTGAACAGCTCCTGGACCAATTGCCAGGATGTAACTGAAACCACGTTCCTATGATCCTGCCCCGCCAACTATTTTTCTGCCATTCTGTGCCGAAAGAACACACAGAATCTATAATCTCCTACTAAATTGTGCTTCTTTTATTATTATTATTATTTTTTTGGTCTGGAAGAGCTTTCAATTACAATAAATTAGCTAGTATTCTACTTTGTGCTGGGCACTGATCTGAATGCTTTATGTGAATGAACTATTTACATATGATTAGTGAATACATACTAGTCAATACATAACTATTTACTAGTTACACTAGTTGCAATTTCAATAACAGGGTTATAGCAAAGTACCTGTACACGCCTTCAGAGAGATGAAGAAATAAAAGGAACAGAGAAGTTAAGAAATTCTCCCAAAGTCACACAGGCAATAAATGGTAGAACCAGGTTTCAAACCTAGGTAGTTGTCTTAAGCACTCTTAAACAGATGGTCTCTACCTGAACTATCTTATTTTGAAAGACTTGGGAAATTCCACCCATTTCGTGTGAGTGGTAAAAAGCTCAGGCCTGGCATGAGAATGGACTTGGAGTCTGCAGCCGTCCCAGGCCTTCCAGAGGTGTTTTCCTAAAGACAAGCATGTGAATTTGTAAGCCTGCCCATTCACACTGTTTAGCAGCATCGGATTTACAGAATCGACAGAATTAGAGGCACTGAATATACGCTTTCTAAACCACTCACTATCATATCCTCATATTGAGCACTTGCGAGGAAATGTGTTTGTTTGCATTTAATGCTTCTTAAATCATGCCTATTTTAAGAACCAGTGAGTAGAAAATTTCTAATAAATCGTTAATTCTTTATTGTCGATGAAACACACAGAATTATACTCTGTAAGAACAGAGGGCTTAAAGATTTCCCCCACCCTGTCTTAGGATAAGGCAACGGGGCAAGTCTTTATTTGCAATTTAAGCTGGAAGTCTCTTTCAGATGAATCACAATATCTAAGTTCCAGGGTTCAATATTGAAAACCAATAAACCAAATATCTCCAACATATGCTTCTGCCAAGTAGTAAATAGATTTCTCTTATCAAACTTCATAACCTGCATTTCTCTTTTCTGCCTGCATCTCCCTTTGCTTAGGGGCTTAGAGTTCTGTACTGTCCAATATGGTAGCCACTAGCCAAGTGTGGCTATTTAAATGTAAATTATTCAAAAATCAATAAAATTAAATATTCAGTTCCTCGGTTACACTAGCTGCATTTCAAGTACTCAGTAGGCACGTGTGACTGCTGGCTGGCATATGAGTCAGTGCAGATATGGAACATTTCCATCCTCACAGAAAGTTCTGTCGGACAGAGCTTCCTTAGACATTGCTCTGGACAGGTGCAAACCATTCATGAACAATGGAAAAGATTTCTTCTTTTATAATGTGAGTCCGAGGATTTTCAGAACTGGAAGAAACACTGGCATTTACCTAGTTCCTTAATGGTGGTGATACGAACTAGAGTTTATAATGTCTAGGACATGTAGTTGGTCAATAAATGGCAATAATTGTTTGCTGAGTTGAATTAATGATGATTTAGAGTTTATGGTGTGCTCATGTATAGACTCTCTCACTTGATCCTTACCCCAACCCTGTGATGGGCTGGGATGATAGTTCCATTTCAAAGATCAAGAATCTGAGGTTTAGGGAATTTATAAGGTTTGGCCAAATATTAAACCAGAAAAATGACGAGATGAACTTACTTGTCTTAGTCCAACTTTAGGGAGAAAGTTGAGGTGCAGAACAGAGAAGTTCTGTTACATTTTCAAGAACACACAGCAGTTGGGAGCACTAGAACCCAGGTATCCCGAAGGTGAGCTCAGTATCTTTCTGTTTTAATATCACATCACATGTAACTTTGGAATATATTTTTTATTTCTTTATGTCAGAGTTCTTTGTGGTTATTTACCATCTTTATTTCCTTATCTGACTCTGAATTTGTGACTTGGGTAATAATCTTCTAGAAGCTGCCTTCAAAATATTGGTACATGATACTAATAATAACAACCTATATTATTAGGTCTTACTATATACCAAGCTCTATTCTAAACACTTAACATTGATTATTTCATTAAATCTTTCTCAGATCCCTGTGAGTTAGATTCTATTATCATCCCTTTTTCCTGGTGGGGAAACTGAGGCATGGGTAATTTATTCACAATTAACAATACAAACCCCTGTAATCTGAGTCCAAAGCCTAGGGGAGGGAATCCCATGAGATTGGACAAACAGAGATGTCCCCAGAGTACAGCTGGAGGTTTGTAGGAGGGAAATCTGAGAAATACACAAAAGCACCCCACCAGAGAATAAAAATGTCTCAAAGAAAGAGAAGCAGTTTAAAAACATCCTTCATGTCTATGTACAGAAAGTCCTGATGCAGATCATGGCAGCACCAGCCACATAGTGCTGTGACCTTCTCACCTGCCTGTCACCCTCCAGTCCCAGGTCTGGAGGGGCAAACCCAGCCAGGGAGGACCAGGACACCGAGAAGCTGCCCTCCCTCTTTACAAACTTCAGCAAAGCTAAAAACAGCCGAAAGCGCTACTGAGTCCAGGGGCTGAGAACCCCTGGAATCAGATAAGGGTTTGGAGTTTTGATTCTTGCAGATTCCTTGAACTGCAGTTGTTTGGTGAACAGAAAGTATGGGTGAGATTTTGTAATTATTTGAGAGAGACCATGAAACTTTGGAGATATGATCAAGATTTCATCCAAGCAATGAACTTGAACAGTCACAGGGGAAAATAAAGTTGCCTTCTGCCCTCACATTGTTGAGCTCAGCTGTATGAGAAAATGGTTACAGAATTTACAAAGAGAAGTTTGTCACCAATCAGGGGTTAGAGACTTCTAATTTTATCCAGATGTGTACTCAGCTCAATTTACCAGCTCTCAGACTAGAGGTTGTGCTATTTTAAAAGCCTTAGGGGAAAATCTTTAATGACCCACACTGCCCAACTTCCTCCAAGAATAGTAGCAAGGAATGGATTTCTAACAACACAGATTTGGAGAGATTGCTCGTAAGAGCCTAGTGTCTATGGCCAGACCCCTGCAAGAATCTTCTTTGCCTTGAGATGCCCAACTTTGGAAATTAACCAAACATACAAGGAACAGAGGAAAGGCTTGCCTTTCTCAGGTATTCTGAGACCCAGGCCCCTGAAGCAGAAACTGCATGTACCAATTCACTTGCTGAGTACATATCCATCAGTAAGCTAAGTACAAGTTTAGTTGTATCAGGAATTGAAAGAGATAAAAGTTGTGAAGCAACAGGAACTCATATTGTTGGTGGGAATGAAAAATGGTATAGCCACTTTGGAAGGCTGTGTGGCAGTTCTTTACATAGCTCCTAACAAAGTCATACTCTTTTTTTTTGGACAGAGTCTCACTTTGTTGCCCAGGCTACAGTGAGTGCCATGGCATCAGCCTAGCTCACAGCAAACTCACACTCCTGGGCTCAAGCAATCCTCCTGCCTCAGCTTCCCGAGTAGCTGGGACTACAGGCATGCGCCACCATGCCCGGCTAATTTTTAGTATATATATTTTTAGTTAGTCAATTAATTTCTTTCTATTTCTTTAGTAGAGACGGGGTCTCGCTCTTGCTCAGGCTGGCTTTAAACTCTTGACCTCGAGCAATCCGCCCACCTCGGCCTCCTGGAGTGCTAGGATTACAGGTGTGAGCCACCGTGCCCGGTCACAAAGTCATACTCTTAACATACCATCCAGCAGTTGTGTTTCTTGGACTTCATCCGAATGAATTGAAAAGTTATTCCACACAAATGTCGATGGCAGCTACAGTCATAATTGCTGTAACTTGGAAGAAACCAAGATTCCCTTTAGCAGGTGAGTGGGTAAATAAACTGTAGCACATCCAGATAATGGAATACTATTAAACACTGAAAAGAAATGAGCTATCAAGCCATGAAAAGACATGAAGATCCCTTAAATGCATATTACTAGGTGAAAGAAGCCAAGTTGGAAAGGCTACATACTGTCATACAGTATGACATTCTGGAAAAGACAAAACTTTGGAGATAGTAAAAAGATCAGTGGTTTCCAGGGGTTAGGGAGGAGGAAGAGATGAAAGGGCAGAACACAGAGAATTTTACGGGCAGTGAGACTACCCTGAATGACACCGTGACAGTGGATACAGGGCATTATATGTTTGTGAAAACCCATAGAACGTACGATACCAAGAGTGAGCCCTAAAGCAAACTATGGAGTTTGGGTGACAATGATGTGTCAATGTAGGTTTACCAACTGTATCACATGTACCACTCTGGTGGGGAATGTAGACAGTGGGGGAGGCTGGAGGGGGTAGGGAGTATATGGGAACTTCCTGTAGTTTCCTTTAATTTTGCTGTGAATGTAAAAATGCTCTAAAAAATAGTCTATTAGAAAGAAATTAATTTTAAAAAAAGAAAATAGAGTGGGAAGCAGCTAGGATCTCTCTCCTTCTCTTTATCTCTGACCTTCTGTTTCTGGCTTTCTCCCTTCTTTTGTACAATTTGGTTACAATGGAAAATGGGAGTTGGGAACAGGAAATAGCTCTGGCCTCCTGAGTGTCTGACTCTATCTAGAGTTGTGGTCCCACACCCACAGACTGGTACCACTCCGTGCCTGGCCTGTTAGGAACCTAGCCACACAGCGGGAAGTGAGCCCTGGATGAGCAAGCGAAACTTCATCTGTGTTTACAGCCGCTCCCATCACTCACATCACTGCGTAAGCTCCGCCTCCTGTCAGATCAGCGGGTGGGTTAGATTCTCATAGGCGCTCAAATCCTCCTGTAAACTGCACATGGGAGGGATCTTTGCACGCTCCTTACGCCTGATGGTCTGCGTGGAGTTCAGGTGGTGATGCTAGCGCTGGGGAGCGGCTGCAAATACAGGTTATCGTTAGTAGCAGAGAGGACTGACTGCACAATAAATGCAATGCACTTGAGTCATCCCCAAATCACCCCCCCACGCTGGTCGTGGAAAACTTGTCTTCCATGAAACCAGTCCCTGCTGCCACAAAGGTTGGCGACTGCTGGCCTAGAGGACACCGAGAGTCTCTGCCCCACCACTGCCCAGCTGGCGAGTCAAGAGAGAGAACTAGACCAATTCCAAATCGTAAACCAGAGGCTGGAAACCGAATTCTGCCTGCAGGTGTATATTGTTGGCCGGAAATTTATTTTTTAATTTGAACTACTTGCCAACATTTAAAACTGGTAAGTTCCACTTAACAACTTAACATTCCCAGCTCTCTCTTTTAAAACATTAGAACTAGCAACACAGAGCCCAGATTTCCACCAAGTAATAGTTGGCTAAAGCCGGGCTGTTTCATTTGTATTCCCTCTCTGGCTGCGGAGGCAATGAGGTCTAAGACCCCTGTTTGTAGTGGGTTGTGCCTATTTACACAACTACCTAGAAGTAGATACATATTTATGTTTTGGTTTTTTTAGAGGTGGAGTCTTGCTCTGTCACCCTGGCTCGTGTGTAGTGGCACTACCATAGCTTACTGTAACCTTGAACTCCTGGGCTCAAGCAATCCTCCTACCTCAGCCTCCTGATTATCTGGGACTACAGGCACATGCTACCATGCCCAGCTAATTTTCTTACTTTTTGGTAGAGATGGGGTCTTGCTATATTGCCCAGGCTGGTTATATGCATTTTTTAAAACTATAAAATTCATGGGCAATATAAGTAACCCCCATAATACACTAAAATAAAAATTTAAAAAAATTTAAAAACATTCATTTAGAATATGAAAAGCATAAATTAAGCTATAACACATCTGTTGTTCCCTATACAAAAATTCTAGAATCTTCTAAAAAAGTAGAAATTTGTAAATGTGTCAGTATCACATGAGCTTTTGTTACATGGGGAGGCAGTGAAGGTGCAAGAGGTAGCAGAGAGCTGTGCTGAGAATCAGGGGACCTGAAGTTTTATTTCTATTTCAACCTTAAGTCAGCTGGGTGACTTCAGAGGAGTCACTTTAATTTCCTGGGCTACAGTTTGATTATTATAATAACATCAGAGATTGATGTAGCCAACTCTACCCAAGAGTGTTTCTTACAACACCTATCTCTTGAAAGAGGACTCACGAAAACAGGGTCCCTTTTCAAATAGTTTGGGAATGCTGCATCTTTTATCTGGCTTTGGAAGACAACCCTTGGACACTGGCATATTTAGGAAGTGTCCTATAAGAATGAAAACTTGGTTAACTTTGTTTAATCTAATACATTTTGCAAATCTGCTTGACAAAAAGAACATACTTCTAAAACATTGCATCTATTAATATTGCTCAGAACTTATATCCTGCGGCACACGCTTTGATGAGTCAACGGTTACGCCGAGATCCCTCCAGCCTGAGGGTCCAGGGGTCCTGGGAAGGGTTTTAAGTATAGTTTTAGAATTTGAGGGCTTTGTGTTTTATGCTATTTCTATTCTAATTAATTCACTTGAATTTTATCCATTTTTTTCCCCTGGAGGTAACATTCTATTTTTCTCTCTTGCTAAGATAACTACGAAACAAATTAGCAAGGGAAAGTATGTTCTCTTTGCGTTATCTGAATTTGATTTTCCAGGGTCTTCCTTCTCTGGATGTAATAGGTGCTCATCCCTTTCCAAGTGACCTTTATGCTGCTAAAATATCGAAGTCTGGCAAAAGCAGAGCTGTTGTGGAAACATTAAGGAAAACATAATTACCGCACAATGGAACCGCCTAATTTGCATATTGTTGAAATGCATCTTGACCAGAGAAGAAACAATTTTCAGAAAACATTTTCTGTGTCACGATTTCCATCCTATTTGTTTCTCTTACACACATGGGGCTGACTGGAATGCTTTATTACACAAATCTGAAATCAATCAAGATTTTTCAAAATCGACTTTTCATGAATGAGGCAAGCTTAATCTTTTATGGTACCCCAAGGGTGATGTGTGGGAGCCCTGAAAAATTATTGCTCCTTCTGGAGCACTAAATTCCTTGAAACAGCTCATGGAAATGCGACTTCCCTCCAGATGATGGGAGACTGCACGCAGGCATGGAAGAATAAGCCTGTGAGCTTATTTCACTAGATATTAAGCAAACCATCCAGTGTTACAGGATGAATTTGGATTTATATCTCCCAAACAGTCTGAATGGGAACATTCAAATTCATCCTACAGAGCTCCATTTTTTTTTTCCCAACAAAGGTAAAGGTTGCTGCAGATATTCTTTTCAGTATTGAATATCGACTCTCCTTGTTGCCTTTTCTAAAGCACTCAATGGCGAGGGATTTGGGACTGACAGTGAGTGACTTTTACAGTTGCTTTAGTTCACCTTCAGTGGAATAGAGGGTTACTCTTGGCTCAGAAAGAGACTTGAGTCTAAAAAGGATTTTGAAACAAATCAACCACAAGTCAGGAGTCCAGACCATTGAGATAAAATTTGATAGGGATGCATATATATAGTCTTTTACTAGAAGTTCAAAGAAGTCAATTGCACAAATGCACAATGGATATCTGGACCAGGGAACTTCTGTTAATCACATGCTCATTTTAAGCCAGCAAGTTCTTAGCTTTATTAATAAAGACATAATCTTTAATACACATGGATCGTTTCTGTCCCACTACCTTCCACACTGGTTAGACCAGATGTAGGCTACTAGCTTGATCCCAAGTGCCGAATTTTCCATAGGGACAGTGACAAATCAGAGAGTATGTTGAAGAGGTTGATGGGGTGGGGGACACCCTGACAGTTTGCAGAGTATGAACTCTCTGAAGTCAAGAACTTTTCCCCTATGCTTTCTTCTGAGAGTTTTATGCTCTGCGCTCTTACAGTTAGGTCTTTGAGCTATTCTCAGCTAATTTTTGTATATGGTGGGTCCAACTTCATTCTTTTGCATATGGATGCCCAGTTCTCCCAGTGCCATTTGTCAAATGGTCTCTGGCACCCTTGTCACAAATTATTTTACTGTATTTCTGGGTTCTCTATTCTACCTAAAATAACAATCTTTAAAGTTAGTTTTGACATTGCATACATAAGGGAATGGACTCCCAGAGAGGGAGGTCTATTGTAAATTATTCTCTGTAAATTATAGGTGTAGGATCAGAGCTCAAGTCTCCTGATTCCTAGGTCATGGGGCCTCCCCTAGTGACCCTCTGCAATCCATCCCCCAAAGTGGACAGTGGTTATAATTGCTTAGGATTCTGCATTCTCCCCATCCTGCTTTTGTAATCAAGACAAAATCTTGACCACAGAGATGGGAACATGGCTTAGTCTGAATCAAGATAGTGCTTATTTATTGTGAAGATTATATTAAAGGATAAACAAATTTAATTTTTTTCTTCTTCCTGGGCACACAGAAAAATGTCATAATTTTCTGGTTTCCCTCACTGTTGGGAGAGGTATGTTATTTGGTGGCACATAGGTGGAAATGGCATATGCAGCATCCAGGTATGGATTTTAAAAGCTGTTTAAAACATGCTTTATAAACTTCCAACTTTCTCCCCATGTCTTTGGACCTTGGAGGGCAGGTGTTTAGATCAAGTATCATAAGATGAAGGAAGTTTAGATCCTGAGTCACTTCATGGAGGAGAGCCCTGCTGAAATGCACCATACGCACTTGTGTTTGTGTGATCGGAAATAAGGTTTGATCTGCAGAATCATGGAGATTTGGAGGGCTGTTACCACGGGATAGCCAGGGCTGTCTTTAGTAATATAGTGGCCTATCCCCCTGGGCACAGTGATTGTCCAAGGGTGGGCATATGATATAAAGACAGCCAAGCAGAGTCCTCCTTTGCAGTATCAGGCGGCTTTACTGCAGTAACAAACAATCTTGATAACTCAGTGCATCAAAACAGCACACGTTTACTTTTCTCTCACGTTACACACCAGCAGCTTCAAGCTGGCTGCTGTGGCTCCAGGTACCTTTCCATTAGGGGGCCCCGGGCCAGTGACACAGCCCCTCTAAGGGGCAATCCTGGTCTTGTGACAGAAGACAAAAGCAGGAGGGCTGGTGGAAACTATGAAGCCCTTTCCCCCTGACCGCACCCCTACCACTCCTCTTCTTCTACACTCCACTGCTGCCACACCGGCCTTTGTGCTAGTCCTGAGAAAACCGGACACACTCCTGCCCCAGGGCCTTTGCACTTCTGGCCCCTCTGCTTATACTGCTCTTTCCCAAGAGCATTTACTTCGTCCCTTCCTTCTGATCTTCGCTCAAGAGTGACCTTGTCAGAGAGACCTTCCCTTTGTACAATAGTTCTCCTGTCTCCCAGTAACATCTCTGTTCCATGGCTGTGATTTGCTTATATTTGTCAGAGCACTAGTAACCACCTGACATGTGGTGTATTTATTAATTTCTGTAAACTTTAGGTGAGTGGGGACTTGGTTTTGTAAACTACTTTATCCCCAGTTTTTGGAACATTGTAAATGCTTGCTATATCTCTGTTGTGTAAATGAATATATGAAATAATACAGTTGATATAGGGATTAACTTAAACCACGTCTGTAAAATACATAATGAAAGACTGGGAGCATAGTAGGAGATCGAACTATATTATCACAAGGTATTTGTATGCTGAGCCTTACCTCCACTCATGATCCTTCACAAAATAGAGGCCAATCTGGGATAATTTGGGAGCAAGACTCCTTCCTAAGTCCCTGGAGCCACTATCATGAGCAGCTCTGTCATCTGGAAGTTTAGCCCTGAGCTCTGGGCAGCAAGATTCTACAGAGGAGAATCCAGGTGTGACAACCAGCAATGCCAGCCTTGGCCAGTGGCTTGTTTAGACACTAAGTAATGAAAACATCAGGCAAAGCCACACCGGAAGAGGATTATTGAATTCTAACAGGATGGCTGAAAATAGACAGAAATGTCCCAAATCTATCCTTTAGAGATAACAGGCACCAGCTGCTATGGAGTGTAGGCGAGGAAAGAGCCAGAACTGCGACGAGCGTCACAGTGAGAAGCATTTGCACAGACCCCAGGCGGATGCTGACCACAGGCCAGCAGTGGTGGAGGTGGCCGTCGTCATCATTTAGAATCTGCGAGCCCCAGAAAGACTCAGCCCTCCATCCCTCCAACACTGAAATTCCAGCGGTCCTCGTTCTCGCATATTCTGAGGTTTCATGAGAGCAGCGCAAAGAACAGCAAGGGGGCGGAGTGGCAGTCTCATCAGAGAGTCTATTATGCGTTCTGCCGCACAGAGAGCCCATTGCACATTCTCTGATGACCACACAGGGACATTGTTTACACAGAGCTGCTTTATTCTCACAGCGATCCCACTGAAGAGCCACAGGGGCCAGTTGCTGGCTGGCAGCAGCAGCCGTGGCAGGGGACGTCACAGCCACACGCCTCTCATCTTCGTCCCCTTCTCTCCCACCCGCTCCTTCCCTGGGCCTCCTCTGGCCGGCTGCTTTGGGATGCGTTTGTGCTCCCACTTTCCACCTGCCTCCTCTTCCTCTTGCTCCCATCCTCCTCCTCATTTCCCCTTTCCCTCTCTCTGCCTCTCCCAGCACCGAACACTGATCCAGCACCTGATGTTTGTCGCATGCTGGGGCTGGCCCTGGGGCTCTCAGGAAGGTGACAGGGGCCGGCTTCCTGAGCTCATAGAGTTGACGGCCAGTTGCTGAGTATGTCTCTTCCAAGGAACAAAAGGAGGTGGCAGGAGAGGTGAACGGTGACTTGCAGAGGAGGCGGGAGCCGGGGAACTTTCTGGAGAGGCACTTGACGGATGAGTCTGGCCCCAAAAAGAGATCAGCGGGCAAAAGCCCCTGAGCAGCAAGGACTAATAGATACAAACCCTGAAGGTGGGTCACTGCCCGGGAACAGAGACAGCTCACCCTCACTTCCCAATAGCTTCGTTCCTGGTATTTCTACTCTGAGTCGGGCACGGAGCTAAGTACATGACACAGACGGTCTCATTTAATCCTTGTTTGAGTCTACGGTGAGTAACCCCCTTTAACAGATGGAGAAATTGAGGCCAAAATGAATTGTGTAACCTTATCTAAAGTCTCACAATTGGTTAGTGGCGGAATTAGAAATTAGACACAGATTTTTAAGCACTAGGCTTTACTACCTCCTGAGCGGAATAGTAGAAAAAATGTCTAAAGCAGAGAAGTGACAGCCAGATGGCAAAGGGTCTTGAATGCCTGAGGAGTCCCAAATTTTCTCTCGGTAAGTAATAGGTGGGGATGGGAGGCATCTAAAAATGTTTTAAAAAGGGATTAATATGCACTCTCATTTAATCTTTGTCTTGCCCGAGTATAAACAGGCAAACACATGCAAGTTACACTCCGTCACCATAGTTCTCTGTCTCTTGTTCCTTTCATGATCCTACAGATCACTGAAGATGAACATACTTCCTTTCTTTCTTTTCCACACTTCCTTCCTGGTGTCTTCATTACCGTTCGATATTGTGCTAAGGACGTTCTAATGCACCTAGTTAAAACAAAGTTCCAGAAATCCATATTTGATCAATGTTGGCCATTGCAGATTTCTGCGGTGGTGGCTTGTTTTCTTTCTAGTGCATTATTTAGTAACGAAGGAACCTTCTGGCTCAGACATTGTGGGCTAATTATCATTTTCATAGTTACAGGGTAAACAGATTCCCAAATTGCGATTTTAAATTTTCTAAGAGTCCCCAGGAATTTCATTTTCTTTAAAAACTTGCTTATTACTTATTCATTAAATAGATTTTTGTCCTGAAGTAGATAATATCATCTCTCTTGAGTGCAAGTTTCATTACCTTTCCTTGAGGTTAATAGATGAAGTTCAGACATAAACATGCCAAAGAGCTTTTAACTCCCTTGGCATGGGCATTGCCTGGGCAGTTACTGGTTGTATTTTAAAATATTCTCACTAAAGCTTTGATCAGGGACTTGACCTTTGAGATCCTCAGTGTGGCCCTCAAGGTAGAGTGTTAAATAAAGGACCAGTCTGTCCTTTAGGGAATGGGGACCCGCTATCAACTGTTTCATGCGTTCTATAGATATCTTTACTTGGGAAGAGGAAAAAGGCATTAGAGTCTGCTCTTATCAAGATGGAACAGGCAAATGCTTCCATTTAAGCTTAAATCAGTTTAAGATATTATGAGACCTCCTCCTCATGACAAGCATATGAAAAGAGGAGGGAAGGAAGTTGAAACTAAGTGAATATATCCGGGGTGATTCTTAAAACTCTAGATACCGGAGAGACCTTTGCACTGCCTTGCCTTCTTTTCAGTTCTGACAGATCTCAAACCTCCCTGGGTTCAACTTTGTGCATAAACAATCTGATAACCACCCATCATTGTCCAGTAGGAAAATTTCTTGGTTTTAAGATCTGTGGTGTGCACTTCCATACACTGGTGGCATATCCAGGCCACCATGCCGCCCTGGGACGCAAAACGTATACACTTTTTTCTTTTGCGTTAACTCATGTATTGATTCAGATGCTCTGTCCACACTTACAGGAACACCGTGGTGGCTAATTTTACGTGCCAGCTTGACTGGGCCATGCATGAGATGCCCAGATGGCTGGTTAAATATTATTTTGGGGTGTGTCTGTGAGGGAGTTTCTCGAAGTGATTAGCATTTGAATCGGTGGACTCAGTAGACTGCCCTCCTCGATGCTGCGGGGAGCATCATCCAATCCCTGACTGTCAGAGTTGGGCCACTGATCTTTCTCCTGCCCTCAGCACTCCTAATTCTCAGGCCTTCAGACCCTTACCTGAACTTACACCATCAGCTCTCCAGCTCTCAGGCCTTTGGATGGAAGACCTTGGGGCTTTTTAGCCTCCATAATCACATAAGTCAATCACTTATAACAAATCCCTCTGCCATATGTATATACCTCCTATTTGTTTTGTTTCTCTAGAGAACCCTGACTAATTCTAACACTAAATGTTGTTAGAACAACAGGCGAAATCAGAGATTGCCAACTCAAGGGCCCACAGGAGCCTTGGGAGAAACAAAAGAGTGTGAGAAGGTGCTCTCCCCATTTTCTGTGAAACATGAAGCCCTCTCTGTCTTTTTTATTTTCCTACTTTCTCTAGGGACATGCATACGAGAAATATTTCACCTTAACTCTACTGTAAGAAAAATACTAGCACCAATAGAAAACAGTAACCAATATTTTATCTTTTCAGGTAACAACAGAGCTTAATGGACCTGAGGTAAAGCACAAAGTGTGTGCTGGGTAAAAAGGGGCCACTTGTTACTAAGCCTGAGCTGACGGGTGCAGGTGGCAGAACAGTACTGCAAGATCTGCCACTTTTTTCCCCAAGAAAAGTTAGAAATCTGGACTTCTATGTAAACAATCCAATTTGTGAAGCTAGCCACTAATTCAAAATTTTTTAAAAAATCACATATGTTTGGAGGAGAAAACGTTAGGCCTTTTCTGACTCATGGATCACCAGTTTGAGAAGTCTGGGGTAAATGGATGGTAGGAATGCTGAGAGGGGTGGAAGTGGGGAGGAAAAAAAAATCACTGTAAGAACAAGATATCTTCATCATCCTCAGAGCATGAGAGAAGCAGATTCATTCATATGCTTTCCTATACCAGATAACGAGACCTATCAAATCAAAGCTATATTCATTTTAGGGTAGTTAAAAAGGATTACTAGAATGATATGTTGGTAATTTGAATTAATTGCATAATGATCCACCACAAATTACAGTAAGTGGAGGAGAAAATAAAAATAAACACTGAGCTGGAACAGATTTGTAGGATGAGCAGAGAATAACAAATCCAGAGGAAGAGGTAGATGTGGAATTCATAATTTCTATTCTTTCACCCTTTTACTGAAAACACGAAGGGGACTAGCAAAAATATGGGCAAAAAGAGTTATACTTACTGCTCTTCTACGAAGAAATGATTTCAAATTCAGAAATGTCATCAAAGGGTCTTCAAAAGGATTACCCTTCTGGAAATTATTATAACAAATACTGATTTTATACTCCATTACAATTTTTGTATAGTTTGTAACAGGTAAATAATCCCATTGGGACACGTAACAATCCCATTCAGTCTTGAACTTGATGGCTTCTGAGAATTCTTATAACACTACCATTTTATGAGATGCTATTACCAGAAGTTGTCCTATTACAGAGGATGTTGCTTGCACTGGAAAAAGACCATTTTAAATGAAGGCAATTATAATGGGGACCAAAAATTCACAGCAAATAGTGAAATGTTTGATTGGAACTTTATCTTGAAAAAGTGAAACCAAAATTACAAAATTTTATTCCCAAGTTAACAACATTTAGGTTATAAATGCAACTATGCATAAAGCGCCAGAATGAGCACAGCACGAACCAAGCAGTGATTGATTTGGGGCAAGCATAATTTTCTTCTAATTTGAATGGTAGAGGATATAACATCCTTTATTTCATATTTGACTTTCACAGTGTGGTAATCACGATGGGTATTTCTGTAAAAGTGTTTGAAGGCTTCAACAATTTTCCCAAGAGCCTCTCTTCATCTTTGATATTTAAATCGTTCTCTTCTGAAGCATCTATCTGTAATCATTCTTGTCTATTTTTCTCTTAATTGTTAACCCATTGGACTTTACTAGATCCTTATTTGTCAATAGCTTTATGTTCAATTTGAGCACCTTTCTGTCTTTTCTCATAGGCTTTATAAAATCCCGCATTTCAGAGGAAGCCTTATAGGCTCTGCAATTGCTTTGCATTGTTGAAGCACAGAACTCACAAGTCATCACTAAGGTGCCACCCGATATAGACAAATCTCTGAGTCTGTGGATAGGGCCTACTTTTGTAAGGAGTCAATTGTTAGTAAACATTTTTGTGCTTCCAAAGCTTTTCCTTCTCCTACCTAAGTAATTCTAGGGAAAAAAACAATGAAAAATTCTTTAATTTCTTTATAAAAGTGAATTTACAGCCTTACCTGATTCTTTTCTACTTGAGGAAGTTATTTACCACACACAGGATAAGCTCATTATAGTAAAACTCTGATTTTCTATCTTACCAGTGATGGATACAGTTAATGAAATAATGTTTACTTTCTGAAGTTTATATTTAGGAGAAAGAGACAAAATGAACTCATGCAATTAGTCTGAAAATCTCTAATTTTTCAAGTATGGACCAAAGTTTGTGAATTTCAAACCAAACCCCTATGCTTTCTCTAATAATAAGAATTGAGGCTCAGAATCCTGACATCATGCCTGTTTAATTGCACGTGGTAAATTATGGAAAGAATGTTTAAAGTAAAACATAGGTTATAATTAAAAGGGTATAATAAGTTAAAGGGTAAAAATTATAGGAAAATCTGTAATGAAATGGTTTCAAGAGTTAAAATGAAAACTCTCAGAATCCATTCATCAGATCCACATGTTCATTTTTAAAGCTGAAATGATTAAAAAAAAAAGGTTAGCAAAAGGCCCTCACATCTAGTGATAACAGGACTGGGGCAGGACTGTGATTCACTGCTGGGACATCCTCTGAATTATAAGTTAAAATAGGAGCTACTTTACAATCCAATCATTTGTCTAAAACAAGCAGGAAATTGAAACCAAAGGGAAAATCACCCAACAAGAATTGCCAATTACAATGTGATACGTGGACTTTGTCAGACAGAGCCTGGCCTTCAGCAAAGATGAGTGTCATTCCCTAGAGCGCTTCCAGCACTTCCAGCCAGGGTAGAGCAGGGCCTTTCCCCCTCGGCACTCCTGATGTCATGGGCTGGACAGGTCACCGTCGCGGGGCTGTCCCTGTGCACCGTAGCGTACTTAGTGTCACCCCTGGCCTCTCCAGCTAGACACCGGAAGCACAACCTCCACCCAGGTCCTACCTCCCTGCCCTGGAAAAGCTGTGACAACTAATACATGTCCCCAGGGATATAAAATTCCTCCCTGCCCCCTGGTTGAGTACTGCTGGAACTGAGACTCTTACTTGAGGGTAGTATTCACTTTTTTTCAATAGCTTCTGTAAGAACTATTCTATTTTAATTGAGGATTTTCCAAATTTTGGTCATTCTAGTGTCATGTTTATGTGTTTTCTCATAACCAAGTATTACTTTTAAGAATTTTGATAATTTATATATCACTTGTTCTATCACTCAGTTAATATCCTTTAAGCTATTTACTTTGTTAAAGGAAATAAATTTTATTTATATTTTAATAGATTTGGGGGTACAGGTTGAATTCTGTCACATGAATATATTGAATAGTGGTGGAGTCTGGGCTTTGGTGTGCCCGTCACTTGACTAGTGTCCATTGTACCCAACAGGTATATTTCTATTCCTTCCCCTTTGTGAGTTTCCAGTGTCCATTATACCTCTGTGTCCTTGTGTAGCCATAGTTTAGCTCCTACTTATAAGTGAGAACATGTGGCATTTATTTTTCTGTCCCCGAGACACTTCATTTAGGATAATGGCCTCCAGTTCCATCCAAGTTGCTGTAAAAGACATTTCATTGTTTTTCACGGCTGAGTAATATTCCATGACATGTATATACCACATTTTCTTTATCCACTTATTGGTTGATGTGTACTTAGGTTGGTTCCATACCTTTGCAATTGTGAATTGTGCTGCAATAAATATGAGTACAGGTAACTTATTGATATAATGACTTCTTTTCCTTTGAGTAGATACCCAATAGGATTGCTATAGTAAGTGGTAGATCTATTTTTAGTTCTTTGAGAAATCTCCATGTTGATCTCCATAGAGATTGTACTAATTTACATTCCCACCAATAGTGTGTAAGTGTTCCCTTTTTAGTACATTCGCATCATCTATTGCTTTTTTGACTTTTTAATAAAGGCCATTCTAATTAGAGTAAGATGGTATATCGTTGTGTTTTCATTTGCATTTCTCTGATGACTAGTGATATTGAGCATTTTTTTTATATGATGGTCATTTCTATATCTTCTTTTGTAAGTTGTCTTTTCATGTTATTTGCCCACTTTTTAATGGTTTTTTTTTTTTTCCTAGCTTGGTTGTTTGAATTCTTTGTAGATCCTAATCTTTTATCAGACACATAGTTTGTGAATATTTTCTCCCATTTTATAGGTTGTCTATTTACTGTTTTGATTACTTCTTTTCTGTGAAGAAACTTTTTAGTTTAATTAAGTTCAATTTTTCTATTCTTCTTTTTGCTGCATTTGCTCTTGGGGTCTTAGTCATAAATTCTTTGCCTAGGCTAAAGTCCAGAACCGTTTTACCTAGATTTTTTCCCCAGGATTTTTATTGTTTCGGGTCTTACATTTAAATCTTTAAGTCATCTTAAATTAATTTTTGTATATGGTTAGAAATAGGGATTTAGTTTCATTCTTTTGCAAGTGGAAATTCAATTTTCCCACCACCATTTATTGAATAATGTGTCCTTTTTGCTTTGTTACCTGGGCAAGAGCTCCATGGCGTCAGCCTACCTCACAGCAACCTCAAACTCCTAGGCTCAAGCAATCCCCCTGCCTCAGCCTCCCAAGTAGCTGGGACTACAGGCATGCGCCACCACGTCTGGCTAATTTTTTTCTTCCCCTATGTTTAGTAGAGACAGGGTCTCACTCTTGTCAGGCTGGTCTTGAACTCCTGACCTCAAACGATCCTCCTGTGTTGGCCTCCTAGAGTGCTAGGATAACAGGTGTGAGCCACCTTGCCAAGCCCAGACCTTCCTTTTTTAATCTTCCTAATAGTTCTACGAAGTTCCTGTTATTCTAAACAAAAGATGAAGAAATTAAGGTTCAGCGAAGTTATATAATTTGCCCAGGTTTTCATGTCTAGTAAGTGGTAGATTTGAATCCAGAGCTGATTCCAAAATCCACATTATACCTGATCTATAGTAAAGACACCTCTGTGGTGTATGGACAAACCTACTGAAAATGTCTATCGTCCGCATTTGTGTAGTAGTGCAGACTACTTCATAATGTCACAGCTAGTATTTCATTTGTAATTCACAATCCCCATTTTTGCAGAAAAACAATTTTTTTTTAAGTCCAGGGAGTGGCTTACCTAATCTCCTCTTGTAAACTTACTTTGGCAGGCGAAGATTGTTCTAATTGTATCCTCTAGTCATTTCAAATTAGAAGCTGCAGCACCAGGGATGTAAGAGTTTATTTTCCGTATGACCAAGTGTTAACATTCAGTACTTATTTATTCCTGGGTTGAGAGAGGTCCAGATTCTTACAGTCTCAAAGTCCCACGAAAGCCAAATTGAAATGTTTTAGAACAGAAAAGCAAAGGGGCACAAACTTTATTAAACCTACTCTGTGATTTCAATCCAATACCTTAATTTTTCCTAGCCTTGGACTTGTGGGCTGGTATATAGTTTCACGGTTATTCCAGAACCATGGACAATGATGGTCTCTAAGTTGTGACATGCTGCAAAGGTTACACAAGGCTTACAATCCATAACCTAGCCTGCTGTTTTCATTTTCTTCACGAGAGTCTGGTGTGTTTCTTTCTTTACCAATTGTTTTACTTTACCAAGACACTCCAAGTAACTGGGAGGCAACTTTGCATTCAAGCTTAGTTTTCCTATTCCCTAAGCCATGGGTCCTCAAACTTTTTAAACAGGGGGCCAGTGCACTGTCCCTCAGACTGCTGGAGGGCCATTGGAGAGCGTGGCGCACATTCCACACATGCGCACTGTGGGCCCAGGACGAGTCGGCTGCTAAGCAGGACAGGCAGCGGCCGCAAAAACACCCGGCAGGCTGGATAAATGTCCTTGGCTGGCCGCATGTGGCCCGTGGGCTGTAGTTTGAGGACACCTGCTCTAAACCCACAGAAAAGGCAACCCGATACTCCAAATCCTATCTAAGACAAATTACAAAAGAATGGAAAGATATGTGTTGCCTCTAGCAGTAACAGGGAGGTTTTGTGAAGAGGAAAGAGATATACTAGAAAACTCACGTTGATTATTTTCACCACTGGACTCGGTCTGTGCTTGGAGGCCAATTTCCAGTCCTTTAATTTTTTCTGCCTTCAATAACTAGTAATTAATTATAGAAAGTAAAGAGGTAAAACATGTTCCTTCACTTGAAAATGCTTGCTAGGTATTCCTTTTACTTTTTGAAAGGATTAATTTGTTGTCTCTTGGACATTACATTGTTCTCAGTGCACTGAGGAATGGTTCTATCTGCATTTGAACGTGGGTCTGTTCACTGGTCTCCTAATCTAGGCTGGGACACTGTGCAGTAATTCTGAGCTCTTCCAGGACGAAGTCTGGCTCAGTGCCCAGGCTCTGTGAGTCCAGCCAGACTAAAGTCACCGATGCTAGATGCTCACGTCTTCTGCAGGCCCGTGGTTTCTTGCCCAGGCTCTTGAGTGAACTATAAAGTAGAAGCTTATCCTAGTTGCCTCTCTGTTCCCTTTTACTGAATTCTACCCTCTTGGATGCTCCTCTGTTTTCATTTCTAACTGGATTATTAGAACAGACAGAGAATGCGACAGATTGACAGATACTGGTAGGAGTTTATCAAACCGTTGTTGTTGTTTTTTTTCTCTTGGGCATCAGCCGACATTCCCTAGCCTCCCTCAAGTTGGGGAGGGGGCAGGCATGTAACTGAGGTCTGGACAGTGGAATGTGGGCAAAAGTGACGCCCCCAATTTCCAGGCCTTTCCCTGGCACACAATGATTGGCTAATTTCTAATTGGCAGTGTGCTACTAAGAAGTAAAGAAGCATGTATACTGGAAGAATATCAAAACAAGACAAAGCAGCTCTGAGTTGGGACTCCACACTGAATGAAGTCTGTGAACTTTAACATATGGTTATTACGACACGTATTTGGCATAAACTGTGGTAGTCTGAGTAATGTCTCCCCCACAAAGATGTGCAGATTATAATCCCCAGAATGTATCAAGATCAATATGTCAGCTTACTTGGAGAAAGGGACTTTGCAAATGTCATTAAGCTAAGAATCTAGAGATTATTCTCAACTGGATAGGCCCAGTGTAATCACAAGAATCCTTATTAGAGGAAGGCAGATGGGTATCTGACTATAGAAGAGAAATATCAGGGTGATGCGGTGGAAGACTTAGCCATCCATTCTTCACTGGCTTTGAAGACAGAAGAAAGGGTCGCTCCCAAGCTGGAAAAGGCAAGAAAATGGAGGCTCCTCTAGAACCTCCAGAAGGGATGCAGGGCTTGATATTAGTGAAGTGAAACAAATTTCTGACCTCCAGAACTGTAAGACAATCAATTCATGTGGTTTTAAGCCATTATATGTATGGTAACCTGTTATAACAGCAGCAGAAAAGTCATTTTTACTTTCTCCCTCTGGCTCTGTTTTAAATTCTCCTTTATGTTGCTGTCTAAGTCACTTTGGGTGAGTGAGATCATCTTGCAAATAATAACAATATATAATATCTACTGATGTTAACCATGGGCAGGCTAGTACACCTATCATTTGCTAGCAGTTATATTATTTATTCTTCAAAACAAGTGCATGAAATAGATCTGATTATTCATTTCATCTCTAATTCTTAAATAACTTCCAATAACTTTTCTTAAGGTCAAATAGCTTATTACTGATATACACAGGTGGTTCAGGACCACGTCTGCTTTTAACTGCTTACACCACATGTATGTAGGGATCTCTGCGTGTGGGTATAGTGGTATGCTCTACACCACGCTATGCTCTAAAAGCCCCGGTAAAACTTGATTTGAAAGTAAACCTCTAGCGTAAATAATAGTAAAACATCACTTTAAAACACCACATTTAGAATATGTATTCACGTTTTCTCAGCCAAAAGGGCATATTTTATGTTCATGTGTAACTATGACTCAAAAATGGACCAGTAAATCAGGTCAGGTTGGAGGTCAGTTTTATCTAAGAAGCTTAGTTTCTGCCACCAGGACTACACTACATAAAATAAGTACAGAAGAAAAGAAAAGAAAAGTACCAGATACGTTTCCCTCATTGTATTATAATAAGTTGTAGTGGACTGAAATTAGGTAAAGTACTTAAATTTTTGCACACAACGTATTAGATCATTTTCAATAGCTTTACATTATTGAAGGAACTGGTAAAAACACTCAGCTTGAAAATCATTTAGACTGTGGAGATATTCTAAGGGACCACAGGAATTTTTACCTTTCTAGAATAGAGATGCCTGCTATTACTGTTCAGAAGAAGGTAGAATGCTGTCTTTTATTTCCTAGTGTTAAATACTGTGCTCCTTTCACACTGAGACATCTGAAAAGCAAAGGGAACCCATACTACTAAGTGAAGTATCCCAAGAATGGAAAAACAAGCACCACATGTACTCACCAGCAAATTGGTATTAACTGATCAGCACCTAAGTGGACACATAGGAACTACATTTATTGGGTATTGGGCAGGTGGGAGGGAGGAGGAAGGGGCGGGTATATATATACATAATGAGTGAGATGTGCATCATCTGGGGGATGGTCACGCATGAAGCTCTGACTTGAAGTGGGAGGGGGTAAAGGGCATTATACGTAACCTTAAAATTTGTACTCCCATAATATGCTGAAATAAAAAAAAAAAGGGGGAAAGCTAACTCATCACATGCATGTCTTGGGGACTTAACTCCTCCGAGGCTCAGCTTTTTCATGTATGAAAGGAGGCGACACGCCTGCCCTATGTATCCAGCTGAACCAGAGCGCACGCGTGAACGTTACTTGCAAGACAGGAGTCCTGTTGCAATAAAAAAGGATTATCATTAAATTTAAATCATAATAGAAAACACAAAAGTACTTAGCCATTAAAATATTCATCTTTTCAAACAGCCATGTGAAATGTTTAGGAAAAGGGAAACGGGCACACACACACAAAACTCTGGCTTTACACATTTCAGTTTAAGAAGCAGGAGATTCTCTTTGCTCTGCGGAAAGCCTGGGAGGAAGCAGCCAGGTAAAGCTGCTTAAGCCCTCCCCGGGCCTTCATTCACATCTGGCTCATCCCTTTGATGTGCTGGATTTCTTGGCTATGCCCAGCTTTGGGGATAAGAAAAAGCCCGGAAGATTATATCTCCTTTAACACCCTTGCTGTCTTCTCCGGAGATCAATATATATTCAAAGTAGCTCTCCTACACCTTCGGGTTACCCTCGGGACCAACTCAGAGGACAGACTTCCTCTTGTGACCCTGACCTAATTTCCAGCAACTGCTCAAGGGACGGTAGTGGTAGAAGATGCAGGTTCCGGAGGAAGCCGCCAGCACTGAAATAGAGCTTGGAGTTCTTCCCTGAACCCCAACACCCCAACTCCTGGAACAGGTCCTAGCATGAGACAGGCACTGAGTAAATGCTCATCAAATGTCAAACGAAGGCACAGGCCACCATCTTAGGTAGCTGTACAAAGTCAAAACAGGATTCAAGGTAATCACTGCAGTAGAAGGAAGAGAAAGAAGAGAAAGGAGAAATTACTACAGAAATTACCCCACCCTTACCGTAGTTGTCGCTCTCATATAATGAATGAATTAGCAAGTAAAAAATATCCAGGCAGGAATATCAAACATTGAATGTCATTTAAAGGTCCAGGAGAAAATAAAGATGAAGATTTATCAGAAATGGGACTCTCTATTCCAAGCTTAACTGGATAAAGCCAAACTGCTTGGTTCAAATCCTAGTTCTATCACTTATAGGCTGTGTGACTTCAAATTCCTTATCTTCTCTGTTTCAGCATCTTCATTCGTAAAATGGTGATGATAATACTAATTTGCCTCCCAAAGGTATTATGAATATTACATGAGTTAATATATGTAAAAGCTTATAACAGTGCCTATAATTTAATAACTTATTGTGGCAGGCTGATAATGACCCTCCTAAGATATGTCCGTGTCTAATCTCTATGCGATGATTAATTTTGTATGTCAATTTGGCTGGGTCCAGATAGTTGGCCAAACGTTTTTCTGGGTGTTTCTGTGGAGGTGCTTTTTGGATGAGATTAACATCTAAATCTATAATTTTTTTAGTAAAGTGGATTGATTGCCCTCTATAATGTGGGTGGGACTCATCTGATCAGTTGAAGGTCAGACTGCCCTCTGAGGAAGAAGGAATTCTGCCAGCAGTCTCTCTTTGGACTTGAACTGCAAGTTTTCTCAGGGTCTCTAGCTTGCCAGCCCAGCTCCTCAGACTTTGGACTCTCTAAGCCTTTAACATTGCATAAGCCAATTCCTTAAAATCTCTTTCTCTCCTTCTTCCCCTTCCCACGTCCCATTGGTTCTATTTCCCTGAAGAACCCTGACTAATATGACCCAATGACATGCTGACTGTGGACTTCTGGCCTTCAGAACCGCGAGAGAATATGTTTCTATTATTATAAGGCACTGAGACTGTGGTAAATTGTTCCGGCAGCCCTAGGAAATGAATATATTAATATATTAACCATATAGGTACTTGATATTATTATTTAGTATCTGCTCACTTATTAGCCACAAAACCTCAAGCAGTAATCGGAGAGTCCAAAACCAGGAAGAAAGCAAGTAAAATTTCTGAATATCCATGGCAATGTTTATCTACTAGAAGATCCTCACTCAGAGGATTGCTCTAAACGTTGATCCTATTATTATAAATACTGATGGAGATAATCCCCCTCTCCAGGTCCCATGGAGGTTGGTACCCCAAAACTGCCTTGATCCCTCTTAGGGGTCGGTGGCAGAACCTACCTTTCAGCCACTAAATGAAGCTCCTCCCTCTGCCCCCTGGGATTCTCTGGAAGCAATGAGGGGGGACATCTTTAGAAGAATGGGTCGAGACCACCATGATACTGGGAGGAGCATCATCAACCCTTCGTGTCTGAGAGTTCCGAGTAGAAGCTACCCAGTCCCACGAGGAGTGAGGTTGGAGCCTGGGTCCAAAATTGGCAGACACAACCGGAGCTCATCTTTACCCTGCATTTGGGCATGGGCACGGGCTCGTGGATTGCTTCAGCCTGGCACCATGTCAATCCTTAGGGCAGTATATGGAATCGTGGACCCAGCCAGGCACAAGGCTCCGGATAAAACCATCCAGACCAGCTGCTGCCAGAGTTTTGTGTCTGCTCACAAAATCCTCTACTATGAGGTGTCTCCACCTCTAGTCATTTATACAGCCCTTTGTCATTTTCTCTGTATCTCTGTACATCCTGTACTATTATTCTTTAAATAAGCTCACTGCTTTTACCTTAGTTGCATCCTAAACAATCCAGAAATTCATGAATTTGATGTAATGGGATAGTTCAATCACTCAAATAGTCTCATGCACATATTTATACCACTGAAGACCATGCTGGGCACCTTTAATAGTCAGCCTTCCACCTTGTGTTACGTGTGCGCTATGGGAAACAAACACTGCCAGTGTGGAGATGTGACTTGGGGCTCACTGGGCCACACTAGAGCCTCCTACGCTTGGGCTGGGGACAATGGGGTAAGGGGTGGAAACGCCTCTCCTACTTAATACTAACAATATTAGCAAATGGTCAAGATAATAGACCAATAGCCACCCCTTTGCTCCAACCCCTTCTTATACCAACTCTCCAGGAGAGAAGGTGTACTTTTCCTATCCCCTGGAGCAGAGTAGAGGATTGACTGATTTCCTTGACAGGCTGTAAGTGGCAAAAGGACAAGACAGCCTTGAGATGGTAGTGACTACAAATTCTGCCAACTAAGAGGATCTGTAGACGCCACAGGCCAGGGCCAAGGCAGGAAGCCCTGGTGGCTTGGTCATGGTGGCACGGGGAAGGTGAGTATGGTAGGACCAGGTCGGGCAAGAAATCTGAAAAAGTCACTAAGAGCAACATCAGTGGGACCCTGCCTCACTGTCTATCTGTACCTGAGAATTGAGGATGTGGGACCTCAGAGATGTGTCAGTTGGCCTGCCCCATTCAGGGGCAGGAATGCAATGCCTGGGAATTTCTGCCAGTTCTGAGCGGTAGATGGGATCCTGATAGATGATTCTAGAAAGGAAGCTTCCCAGCTATGAAGCAGTGCAGCTGGTATATTCTCACGTAGGCTTATCGCTTCTTCTTCTCCAGTTTTTTCAGACAGCTCCACATCATGAGCTAGTCATAGTTCAGGTTCCTTTTAGCTGCTACTTTTTCCTCCCATTAAGTGGTAAAACCCTGGTCACTCCTGTCTCCATAGTTCTGCCTTACGCTGGTTTCATTTGCACTCTGCTGCTCATCTCCTCTGTGCTCGGTCTCCTCGGCAAAGCAGGACAGGAAACACTGCCTTGTCCCACTCAGGACTCAGATGCTCTTGGAGCAAAGTAGCTGAGTCCTACTCACCGCAGTATTCTGGGATGACAGTTTCTCTCGGCTGACTCCCACACCACGCTTGTCCATTACTGACTCAATGCATCTTCTCTTCCCTAGAAACCAGTTTCTAAGGAATAAACACCCTGGTGCTACTTTCTCTGGACAAATTCTATTACTGCTAGAATCACTGGTCATGGAAAGATTTTTTTAAATGTTAATAACTTGGCTCGTTTATATAAAAGTGATCAATACTAGAAAATGATCTTTCCCCGCGGCTCATCTACGTTGTCACGTAATGTTCTATATGGCAGCACACTCTCTGTGATACCAACGTGGGAATAAATGGGTATAGAATGAAACAATTATGAGAAAATGCAAAAATTATTTGGAAATTGGTGCTGACTTTTTCTTCCAGTCTATTTTCTATTTGTTTAATAAAGCATCAAAAGCAAGAAATTAAAAAATAATGGTATGATAATGTCAGTTTTCATCTAGTGGATCCACAGTGGCCATAAATCTAAATTTCGTTTTATATTTAATAAAACCCTTCACATTCCCTGCATTAGAGGCCAGGAAACTGATTTGCTTCACCCTGATTGCTTTTTCTGCACATTAAGCCGCATATTGTATCTAATCATCTGCTTTGGTGCCTTTCAAACATACCCAACTTCAAACCTGCCTTAAAATCCGTCCAGTTGATAAATCTTGTTATCCTTTTTATATGATTTATGTTGATTCTATC
Organism: Mirza zaza; assembly: GCA_008750895.1. Taxonomy (NCBI): domain Eukaryota; kingdom Metazoa; phylum Chordata; class Mammalia; order Primates; family Cheirogaleidae; genus Mirza; species Mirza zaza. The sequence goes on along the minus strand of VSMD01138272.1, from coordinate 12,596 downwards.
TTTGCTTACATTATTCTCAATTATCTTTGCTGCTTTGCAATTTATAACTTAGGCCACCTAAAAAGTACAAGTCACTGTTTGATTTGGCTTTGCCCTCGCCTTTGGCAGAGTAAGCTTTAGCTGCAGAGAGCCTCCACGGTTTGATTTTTACACTATGCCTCATGTGCTTGGAAGTGAAAATAAGTGATGCTGGTGAATATTGTATCAGGGGAGAGAACTGCAATAGAGTGGTGGAGGGACCAGGGCTGGAGCAGAGCTTTCAACCGAGTTTCCACTAAAGGTTTTGAATAATGGTAGCAAAAAGTACACAGTTCAAAACTTTGTAGCTGCAACTTTTTATATCATCCAAACTTGAAAAGCCGAAAACCCAGTGAGACTGAATACATGGCACACCTTGATTGATGGGCTGCTGAAGACTCGATCTCATATAAATCATATAAAATATAAATTTTTATATTATAGAGAGCATGTTATGATGAACCATATACATTTGCCATTTCGTTAGGTCAAAGTGGTTCAGTGGTTCATGGCAATTTAAAATGGTTCAACCTAAAACATGCTACAGCTGAAAACTCCTTGGGCATCCCAGTAAATACCAGCAGCTTTCTAGACATTCCCAAAATGAGAGTCATGTCACTGAATTGAATACATCAAAAGTGCCATTAGCTGCAGTAGAAGCTTGGCATATGGGTCTACTTCTGATGGCAGTGGGCTTGGCACAGAAGTAGGAAAATGTGGCTCCCAGGTTATGAAAGCTTCCTGGATTTAACCATTCAATTCTCTGCACAGTCCAACCCTAAGTGAAGTAGAAGAATTCAGTGCTAGCTTTCCATTAGGAATTTCTCACGGAAAATCTTGAGCGCTGCAAGTCAAGACTGACATGGGACCTCGGTCTTTTCTGGCTGAGCTGGAACAGCAAAGGAGCAAAGTCTTCGTAAAGATCAATAAAGACAGGAAAGGCCTAGAGAGTTGTGACTTCCACGCTTTAATTTGAGTGTCACATTTGCAAAAGAGAAATAATCTCTGAGGAGCTCTCTTTTGAATTGGATGATTCCAAGCATGGCCCAAGAATCAGGCCCAGGAGCAATTAGCAATGAGTCATGGTCCAGAGCAAAGTCCCCTTGGTGAGGGAGAGACATTTCTCTTTTCCAGAGCGCTTGGCAGCTGCGACACAATTGCCTGCTGCTTCTGAGGCTGCCGCCTCCCTAGGAGATGATATATTGACATGCCTGATAATATTTGTTGGTGTAATAGGCCCAGGGTTCAAACACAAAATTTAAAAACAAACAGCAATTCACTATGGGAATAGGAAAATTAAGTCCCAATTAGTTGTTCAAGGACACATTATTAAAATAGACTATTTGCATGACTTTTAATAAGCATCCTTCTTCCTTCAGAACACAATGTTACTGTATTTTGGAGTTCCACCACATGACGCAAAAGGAGTGAGATAAAACCAATGGGCCAGGTTATATGATTTTTTTTTTAAATAATTTTTTCCCTTTTACATAAAAAAATTATCTCTATGGTTCTCTGAAGAGTTTCTGGCCTGGAGAAGTTGTTTTGTGTCATTTTATGGCCTCAAGAAATGTTCTAAGAAATATTTAGACAGGACACCCACTGTACAAGTCAAACAGTTTTTAGCCAAAGGGAGCAGCGGCTTGGTTTTCCTGTAGACATGTTTGAGAAGGTCATTCCCTGGGCACTGCAGTAAGAGCTCAGATTCTCCTAGAATTTTCCGAAGCGTACGACTTGGTTGGATGCCAGTGTCTTTAAGACCGTGTTCTTGGGATTATGGCACTGGTGAATTGCAGTATATTGAGTGCAAACCTGCCCTGATGGGATCCCTACAGGAATAATTAGCTTTGAGGCTGATGTGGAAGCTGCTAGATTCCTTGTGTCTGGCAACTGCTTTCCATGGTGGAGAATTTTTACATAAAATTTTTACACAATGCAGGCAAATCTAGGTATGCTGTTTCACCCCTCCAAACTGTGCTTTTTTCCTTCTGCTTCTCTTGTTTTCTCGTGATGCACAATAAAATGGGATCAAGGAATACGCAGGGACCATATTCCTCCTGCTTTGGCCTAGGCACTGGAAACGTGCTGGAATAACCATGCAAACAATCTTTCCACGTCTTTCCAAATGCTGTGAGGACAGACATAGCTCCAGTGTTGTTCAGTGTATGAATTCTCATTCAAACCTCTCAGAATCTTATGATTAGAAATCTAATACTCCTTTCTACTGCAGTTAGACTATGAGAACACTGTAGCATATTGCATTTCCCTTTTTTGCATTGGCTGCCAGGAAGCCCAGAAGGTGTTCCGTGCTCTATCTTAGCAAGTTTCATTAACCTCAGTGTGCCGTACAGTTTTCCTCTTCCAGCAACCTGTATTTCATTGATTTGCCCTTTGTTTTTAATAATTCTATTATATCTGTGTCTTTTAGTGTAAGCAGGCTAGAGATAAGTATACAGAACCCATTTATTCTACTGGTAGAATATTTAACCTGATGTATCTTTGTTCCCAGGACTCTCTAGAGCAATAGTTTTCATATTGGGAGACACTCTTTTTAAGACTAAGCTAGCTCCTACTTACCCTCCCTTTGGGAAGTGCCAGATAAGTGTAATTTAGAAAAGATGCCTTGATGATACCTATAAAATCATTCAATTCCTCCACCCAGACTGAAAGCTACCGGGGCAAAAGCAATACAGTTGACACTTGAACAATGCAGGGGTTAGGTGCACCAACCCCCGCGCAAAGTCAAAAATCCACATGTAACTTTTGACTCCCCCCAAAACTTAACTACTAACAGCCTACTGTTGACTGGAAGCCTTACAGATAACATGAATAGTCAATCAACACATATTTTCTGTTGTAGGTATTTTAGACTGCATTCTTACAATAAAGTAAGCTAGAGAAAAGAAAATGTTATTAAGAAAATCATAAGGAAGAGAAAACATATTTACTATTCAGTAAGTGGAAGTAGTTCATCATAAAGGCCCTCATCCTAGTCGTCTTCGCACTGAGAAGGCTGAGGAGGAGGAGGAGGAGGAGGAGGAGGAGGAGGAGGAGGAGGAAGGGGAGGGGTTGGTCTTGTTATCTCAGGGGTGGCAGAGGCAAAAGAAAAAGAGGAGGTGGAAGGGAAGATAGGTGAGGCAGGCACACTCAGGGTAAACTTTATGTGAAAAAAAATCCACATAGAAGAAGACCTGCTTAGTTCAAGTTCAGGGAACTTGAACTCTTTGGGGAACAAATCTCTTTCTTCGAAGGTCAACTGTATTTTTGAGCTTTAGCGTTTGTATCTTACTGGATACACTCTGATCCAGTAGGTCTCCCGTGGGGTCCAGAAATGTACAACTAAATTTTTTCTTGAAGGAGTATTCACACAGGGGATCCGAAACAGGGTTATGAAGATTCTAAGAAACAGTGACTAAACGAAGTTAAAAAAAAAGTGATGTGAGGTTGGAGATTAACCTCATCCTATTAATGCAAGCCAATGCCAGATGACAATTTCAGAAGCAAAGAGGCTCTGCTGCCATGGAATGTTCCCTACCTTGGTGGAACTGGAAGGCAGGTGGACCTAGAGTCTAGTCCCTGTTTTGCCTGACACCTCAGCGACCTTGAGGACACTTCTTAACAACTGTACCTCTGGATTCTCATCTGTGTAATAAATCTGTAAGCCTATGATCAAAAGGACTCTTTCCGCCCAAGAAAATGCAATGATTCTTCACCACCATTCACGGAGATGGCACATTTAGAAACAGGAGGAGTTTTAGCACCTGGGCCACGAGAGTGACGGGGAAAAGCCTTTTCTGTAAATGGTCAATACGGCTTGGTTTTCTGCCAGGGAAGCGTATATCCACTTTTGTTCCCTGGCATTATGAATGCGAAAAGAGAATTCACAAGTTGCGTGAATGGCCATTTTATCAACAAGAGTTGGAAGCCAAATGCGATGGTTAAATATTCCCAATCAATAAAATAGATTTGTAAACTTGATTTAGCTTGGAATAAAGAAGCCAGGCTGAAGGAGATCTTGGGAAGGCGCCATGCAGGGCAGGCAGGCGTGGGGGGGGGGGGGGGGGGGGGGGGGGGGGGGGGGGGGGGGGGGGGGGGGTTGTTCTGGCTCTTTCCTCCTAGATCCGCTGAACCCTGGGATGACAGTCCCTCCAGCACAGAAGATGGAAATGACTTTGCAGCAACGGCCACTTGAAATTAATGAGTTCATGATGCCACGTCTCTCTTGGAAACATTATGACCAAGACTAATTACCTTCAATATGAAAAGACACTTTTCTTTTATTAACATAAACTCCCTTTTTTCCACTGCCGTATCTTACAGCTCAGTACAACATTTTAAATGGAGGAGATGTAATTAAATTAGAATTTGTGGTGGAAGGCAGTAGAGGCTGATAATAATTGCTTTTCAGAGACTGCTATAATTGGCGCTCCAAGGATCTTATTTCAAAGCATCGCAGTCAATTTGGGAGGCTTGTTTTATCTGGACTTGAGTGGCTTTGATGAAGACACTATGCCTTGATGTGTCTAGGTTTTCTTAAATTTAACTAAACTGTTTTTTAATGATTATGTTAATAATTACAGTACCACGACTCTGTTTAATGGACACTGGATGATAAAATTCAAATTCCCCTTCTACCCATTAGTTAAAGTTGTAACCACAAAATGTATACAATCCTTGCTCATTAACCATTTGATAAGCCCTTGAAATTCTATGACCAATAAATATATCTCTATCATTTGGCACCTTCATGATAATATAGTTGGATAATCTTGTTTTGCACAAAAGATAATTGAAGCCCAGAAAAGCAAAGTGACCTTCCCATCTGGCATGTCCCATGCAGTGTTTAATACAGTCAATCAGAGCAGGAGAGGAAGTTTGATAATGAACACCCCCCTAATACGCCACTGTTTTTGCTCCTGCTGTTTCCTTCATCTGGAATCCCCCCCCCTCTTTTTGTTCTGGTCCAATGGGTAAAATTCTACTCATACTTTAAGTCCCAGCTCCAATGCTACTGTTTCCATGAAGTCTTCCTTGATTTATCACAGGAGGAGTTAGTCATTCCAAATCCCACATCCCAAATCTTAAGCTTTCTTGTCTAGGGTGTGGGGATTACAGAGCCATGGTGATGCTAAAATGAGTTAACATTTCTGGAAGCTGAAAGGATATTGTTATCGCTGTGATGAGTCTTTCTCCGCTCACCTGCCAGGATGCAGAGCTGGGATACCACACAGCAGCTGGCTAACATCCAGTCATCAGGACAAAATTTTCACCTCTGCGTGGCGAGTACTAATTAATTATCTGCAGGATGAATTATCTGTCTGAAAGGAAGGTGGAGGTCCTGAGGTAGACATGCTACCTGGCTAGGTGACCTTGGGAAAGTCACTCTTGCTTTTCTGGGCTTCAATTATCTTTTGTGCAAAACAAGTTTAGCAAACGATATTATCATCAAGATTACTTTTGCCTCCAGAGTTTTAGAGTGTAATTACACATGGTATAAACCTTACGATTGTGCCCAAGGTAGTTGGGGCATTAAAACTAATTAATGTCTTACCTAATCGTGCCAAGAGAGAGAGGATTTCTCCAGTGCAATTATTGTCCCCGGCTTCATAAAGACAAAGCAGAGCAAAATTTCATTATCTTACCATTCCATGCAAAGTTGATTAGTTATGTCAAATAGGCCGGGTAATTAATAACTGGAAGTGGAACTCTATCTCATTGTTATATCATCATCTCGACAAAATACCAAAATACCCTCCCCTTTTGTAGGGAATATACTGAATTCTGTCATGTTTGCTGGTTCTATGGAAGATAAAAACAATCTCAATGATAGATCAAATAATGGCTAACATTTGGTATAATCTTTATTATTATTTTTTTTAGTAATAGCAGCAGCATTAATGGAGCGACTGCTTATTAAGCATTCCCACGTGCCGGGCACTGTGCCGAATGCTTTATACAGATTCCAGCACATACTCAGTGCTGTGAGTGAGGTTCTCATTATCCCTTAAGACAAAATGGAGGCTCAGGGAGGTCAAGTAACTTGACTGGGATTACACAGCTTGTGCGTGGAAGAAACTGGATTTCAATGCAGTGCGAGCTGACTCCAGAGTTCTGGCTCTCACCTGGAAGGTTAAAATGACGTGGCTGTAGCAGCACTGATAAGGATTAGCATCTGGTTTGCAGAGGACCAGTGCTATAAGGTAAGATGAGCATAGGTAGCAAGGCTGGTGATTGGCTGCCATGTGTACGTACGGTTCTGACACTTAAAATACAGAAACAACCCTACTGGTTGGAAATTGCTGCTGCCCTCACTCTCCTGAGCACCTGCCCCATGGCCCCAAGTTGCCATGATCTCTCCTACGGGAAGCCCCTCTGCCTTGGACCCTCCCAGTATCTCCTCCTGACCTAGGAACAGGGGGCTGTCACGCCTGTCATGGCAGGAGAGTCTAGGATCCTGTCTCCGGGTACAGGCTGGCATCTAATTTGGCCAGTTCCTTCCCTTGCCATAATCATTGTGAGTTTCTGAAAAATAGTACTCTGGGTAAACAGGACTATGTGTCAACGTGTTGTTTATGTTTGAGGCTGAGGGTCTGTGCTCTGTGTTTATGGGTGGGTGGGAGACCTCCCGAAGCACTCACTTGGCAAAGACAATGATCAAGACAATGAGTTTGTGACACTTCAGTAGCACCATTCTCCACACCATTCTCCAATACGAGTAACCAAAGGTGCTTTGGTGAACTGGTTGATTCCAGGGCTGGGGCAGGGAAAATACATGACGAGCCTGGAGCATCCAGGAGGACCAGATGATGAGGAAGTGCTCAAAAACCAAAACAAACAGACAAAAAGAAGGAGGGCATCTTGAAAAGGTATAAGAGACACCTGGAAGAGCTCTGACTGGCTAAAGTTAACAACCTAAAGAACAAAATAAATATCCATTAGTCCATTCTGGTATAAATAAAAAACTGACCAAGTAAGCAGGGGAAAAAGTGATAACTCTTCTTTATAAAAGAATCCTGATTAATAAACATACGTGGAGTGAGAGTAATAGAAAATCATTACAGCGTACAGTAATATTACTGCCGGCAAGATCCCCTGATGGATGCTAAAATGTTTAAACAGAAACAGAGTGTTTGGTATTTTCAGGATCCCCCCTCAAAATATTTGGTAATGACAAAGGGAACATAGCAACTTCTCAGGGGAGAATGCTGGCAGATGCTACCTTGGACAAGGGATTGAGGTTAATATCGCCACTGACACCTGTTGCTATCATGCACCCCCGACTTACAGCACAGAGAAGAGCACATCACCATGCGGTACCCTTCCAACAATCACCTCTTTAATTTAATAATGAGAAAACATCAGACAAACACAAATGGAAGGACTATCTACGCAACAAGTGACCAGTACTCTTCGAAAGTTTCAAGGTCATAAAGACAAAGAAAGAAGAAGTTGTCACAGACCGAAGGAGACTAAAGAGATGCGGCAGCTGAACGCAAATTGAGATCCTAAATTGGGTCTGGGAACAGAAAAAGGACACTAATGTAAAAACTAGTGAAATCTGAATAAATTCTGCTGTTTAGTTTGACAGTGGTGTAGAAGGCCAATTTCTCAGGTTTGATCATTGTTCTGTGGTTACGTTAAGGGGATGTTAATATAAGGGGGAAGCTGAGCGAAAAGTATGTGGGAACTCTCTGAACGACTTTTGCAATTTTTCTCTAAAAGTACCTTAAAATATAAAGTTTTTAGAAATGAAGTTAAGAATAAAAGCCCAGGAGAGTTTTCCACATTTGTGGCCTCTGAAGAAAGCATTTCCCCCCACTTTTGTGAAGCATATGGAATTATAGACAGAAATTATCATAATAAGAACAAAATTTAAGGGAGAGATTTCAACCATTCACCATTCATGGGGACATTCACTTCCTTAAAAAAATTCGCGCAATAAATCTTTCTGCATCTTCTACTGTGAGTTAAGAACTGTCCTATCACAAATACCTTTTCTCCTGTATTATATAACCACTTCAAAACCATTCTTTCTGCCATATGAAGTGGAATGAATTTTCCAGATACAAATCTATTTTCTCTCAAGACATTGCTGCTGGTCAGGCTGTGCCACCAGCAATGCCCTGGTTGGCTGTTGGTGGTTTTGTTTGTTTCCTTGGGCGCTGCTGGTTGCATGAACATTCAGGAAGTTTTTGCTATATTTCACTCTGGAAGAATAAATCATGGAGCCTGTGAATTCCCTCAATGATTAAATGAGACCATGGTATTGTACCAGTCTGCTTGGGAGACATGAGTCTTAACTGGTCTCTTGCCTCACAGGGACAAGGAACCAGGAGCAAAATCTTGACAAGGTGCTATCTGAGTGTCCGTCCCACGTCCTACCATGAATTCTACTGCCCCAGCAATGGGATGCAACTTCGTTCATGGCTGCCAGACTAGAGCTTCGATTATGTGTATAGTACAAAATGGGAAAAACAATCCAACCTGATAGTTTTGCTCATGGGGAGTATTTTAAAATTCACAATTTGAAGAAAGGATTCCGTAGCATGTGGAAGGGAATAACAGGAACAAAATTAAGGGACATTACAGTGGCTGTAGCTCAGTCAGTTCACATGACATGGTTGAAACCTTTCTATTAATTTCTTTTATGTGCTTCGGCTCATGTGTTTACTTGCCTTGAACTTTGGTCTACTGATTAGAAAAATAAAGACTCACTTAATAGATTTGGTAACAGTGAGCTAAGAGAATAATAGCCAATAGAACAGGAAGGGATGTTTGAATGTGAGGTCTTACAGAGTATGGGAATCACTGTGGGAGTAATAACTGGAATACTACTAACTGATGACTTATAGAAAAAGTGGCTAGAATTTACATATACACACATACCCCCCCCACAAATATATATGTGTTTGTGTGTGTAGATATGCTGAAGGTGTGTAGATTATGTATGGGAGAAAAAGGACAGACAAAAAAGATATCTGATTGATGAGTATGGATAAGGAAATAGCACATAGTTTAAACATACGTGTGGGCCCCGTGTGGGCCCAGGTCTATACAAAGTTGCATTCTAAGAAGTACAGTCTCTGCATCATGGAAAGGTGTTTAAAAAAAAATCCCCATCCTTACTTGTGCCTCCTGAAAACCACGAAAGGAACCCTATCCATACCATTTAGCAACACGTATCCAAAGTCCTTCCTACATTTCCCTCTACACCACATCACCACACTCTTGAGTCTGGGCTTAATGGATTTTCTTCCACTGTGTTTATTCCTTTATCCCCAGTTCTTTTTTTGCAATTCCATCCTACGAATCTGTCATTTGCTTCTCTGATCTGCTTCTCGCTTGCGATTCTGTTTCATCAAAGATCAGGAAACTGGAGTCACTAAGACTTTTTCAGTGGGTGAAAGAGGCTGGGGGCAGCTGACGGGGGTGGGTTCTGGGAACAAACTCCTAATAAAGCCCCCATGGAAAGTTCTGGCTTGCTCCAGCCTCCACCTGGAAGTGAGCAGAATCCCTTTGGTCCATAAAGAGGCTCTTCCTCTTCCTCCACCAGGCAGGGGCTCTGTCACTGTGTCCTTGGTTACAGAAGGAGATTTTCTCAGATTTAAAAATTGAGACACTCCAGTGTGGAGCCGGGCTGTAATTGTCACCCAGTGGCAATTCAGACCCAGCAGGGCCCTAGGTAGCGCCGCTCCTGCTCTCTCCAACCAGCTGTCTCCGCAGCCAGCTCTCTTTCCCACAAAAGTTTCATAAAGGCTTTTTACTACATAATTATACTTCTGTGCCTCGTAGTTATGGGAGGTAACGACTCACAATTAGCATATTTAATTAGGAAATTAGGTGTTATAATCACAATATGGAACAAGAATTTGTCAAGAAGTTGTAGTTCATAAACAAATGGCTTTTTTTTTCTTTAAGGTTGGAAAAAAAAAAACCCACAAAATGAATGCAAACTTTTGGTTTTGACAGATAATGAGATTTATTTTTAGCGCTAAAAGGAGAGCATGCCTCCTGTTTCCCGGATGGAGGCTGCCTTCCCCCTTGAGCTGGGACTCAGTCGCTCTGGTATGTGCATGTCCCCTCAGCCACTACTGGGCTGTCCTGGGTTTTCTCTGCAGCATAGACATTGAGCTGATCTACCTTGAGACCTGGGCTGCAGAGTCTCAACACCCAAGGGGTCCAGTTCATTCTGTTTGAGATATGATTAGCATGTCCTGCTGCATGTGAGGCACCTTGCAGTTCTTAGTTGTAAGGCAACTTCTACATAGATTGGGCACTGACAGAGGGACGCAAGGAAGGCCTGTATAAGGGCAAAGTAGCTGTTCTTTTGTGGTGCTCCCAGGAATAAGAAGTATGTTTGAACCAATCAAACCAAAGTACAAAGAATTTGTTCAGACCTTCTGTGTATCCCTATACCATAGCTCTCAAGATGGGGTTCAAAGACCTGCTCCGGCTGAGATTCCATGGTTGGGCTTGATCGCATTTGGCTGAGATTCCATGGTTGGGCTTGATCGCATTTTGGGCCTTGCTTCATTCTCTTTGAGGACAGGTGCTGTGCTGTGACATGCGAGATATGACATTGTAGGTAAAATTTATAGACTTGCATTTTTTTTTGGTAGAAAAAGTACATTACTTTATTTATATGACATGTTCTCAATGGTGCCTGTCTGTGACCCATGAAATGGTAAAGCCACTGATCTATAAAGTCGATCCTTGAACCACACAGGGGTGAGGGGGACTGACCCCCAACCCCGCACAGTCAAACATTCACATATAACTGTTGACCCGCTCAAAAAGACTTAATTACCAATAGCCTACAGTTGACTGGAAGCCTTACCGATAACATAAACAGTTAATTAACACATATTTTGTTTATTATGTGTGTCATATACTTCATTCTTACAATAGCATAAGCTAAACAAATCATAAGGAAGAGGAGATATATTTACTATACATTATGTGGAAGTGGATCTTCATAAGGTCTTTATCCTCATGATCTTCACGCTGAGGAGGAAGAAGAGGGGTTGGTCTTACTGTGTCAGGGGTGGCAGAGGTGGAAGAGAATTCATGGATAAGGGGACCCGTGCAGTTCAAATCTGTGTTGCCCAACGGTTAACTGTATTGACATGTGTGTATATATATGTATGTGTATGTGTCTCACATACATATCAAGTATGTGTATATCTATTCATTTATTTCATAAATGTAGTCTAGGAGACAGAGACAGGGACACAGTCCCTATGTTCAAGTGACGAGGAATAACAAAGAACACAGGGAAGGCAGAAATGGCCAGTAACCAAGGTGCATGCTCCCTTCTGCAACATCATTTTCTTGCTAGGAAACCGCTGTCCAGCCAGGGATATTTCCCAACATGTTTTGCATCTGATTGTAGCCACATGATCATTTTACCAATGAAATATGAATAATGTGATGTGTGTCGCTTTCAACCTGACCAGGCAAAGAAACGGGTCTCATTTCTCTACCCTCTTTTTCCCCTCAATGTACTGTTGTTTAAACCAAAAGGAAATTAACATTTTTGTGTTTATGTGTTACAGAAACTAAGGTTTCCATACCTGATACAAAAGGAAGTTCAACAGAATATGGTAAGAGTTATAATGGTGTTAAATGGGATGGGTGATGGGAGAGGAAGATTGAGGAAGATTAAGGAAGGCATTTGAAGTAGAATAAATTATCATTAATATCTAAAGTAGAATAAGGAGTAGATACCAAAGTGAAGGGCCCAGAGCAGGTTCTCGGGGTTGGCAGAAAGTAGGCAACATTTCAAGCAGGGGGAAAGACACATGCACAGCCCTGGAGGTGAGAGTGAGTGGGGACTGGCTGAGAGCAGGTCAATACAGCTGCAGTAGAGAATGGTAAAGGGGTGGAGGTTAGAGAAATACACAAGGTCTGGATCTTGAAGGAGTTTAGACTTGACCCAAAGGGTAATAGTAATGGGTTATAAGGAGAAAATGACATAATCAGATTTGGGTTTTTGAAAGATAACTCTGGTTACTGTGAGAAGGGTGAAGCCAACAAGACTGGAGTCAGGGTGACCAACGCAAAGGCAGTGTGTTAATCCTAGTGATAAAAGGCTGCGCCCTAAACCAAGGAAGAGGCAATGGAAAAAGAAAGAAGTGGCAGGATTTGATGATGACTAGATAAGGAAGAAAAGGGAGATACAGTCATCCCTTGGTGGCTGTGGGGGTTCGTTCCAGGTACCCCCACAGAAGCTCAAGTCCCTGATATGAAATGGGGCAGTATTTGCATATAACCTATGCACATCCTTCCTTACACTTCATCTCTCCATTATTTATAATACCTACTACAATGTCTATACATCCCCTCATTCACATGGTTCAACATAGTACTTGGCATGTAGCAGATTTAAGTTGTATTTTTTGGAATATTTTTTGTTCCAAATATTTCCAATCCATGGTTGCTGGAATGCATGGATGTGGAACCCACAGATACAGAGGGCTGACCATATAGAGCTGGAGCCAGAGATACCTGCCAGGTGGGAAAGAGCAGAGGACTTGGGATACATAATGATGGTACCAAACTTGGCTTTGCTATTAGAT
>VSMD01138268.1:0-17866 GCA_008750895.1 Mirza zaza | reverse complement strand
CGTGTCCCCGCGCCCCTCGTGTCCCCCTGCCCCTCGTGTACCCCCGCCCCTCGCCCCCCCCCCGCGCCCCTCTCTCCAGGATCCCCCCGTCTCCGGGGTGTGGGGCGGGGTTGCCGCAGCGGGTCCTCCCGCGCGCCCCTGCCGGAGCGGGGAGGGCTTTGAAGCCGTCGAGGTTTTGCCGTGGTCTTGCTCGCCGTCGGTACATTCTGCCCTCGGCCACGCGGTGCCGGCTCCCTCTGCCCCGTCCCGGCGCAGCCTGCCCGCCGTCTGGATTTCCCTGTGAGAGCTGCGGGCCGCCGGGCGCTCCCTCGGGCGCTCCGACCTCCTCATCAGGCAGAGGGGTTAAATACTTGATTTGGGTCCGTTCTTGAGACTGGGCATCCCTCCAAATCGCTGGAGTCGCCCCATCAGGAGCCGGCCACGAATTTGTAACGGCCAGTCCCGCATGGGGCAGGGGCGTCCGCTGGGGGCCCTTAGGACTGTAAAGTTTGGGGAGACTCCCCCCGCCCCCACACACACACTCTGAAACAGTTCTCCTTTGTAACACGGCTCGGCCACGATCGGCCACAATACTCACCGGGGTCAGGAGAACAGTGGCCAGTAATTGGCCCCATTAACTATGATACAATTCTACAGCGAGAGTTATTCTGTAAAAGAGAAGAAAAATGGGATGAGACCCCTATGTGCAATGTTTTATACTACTTTGGCAAAATAAACCAACGCAAAAGGGATGCAAGGTTCTGATCCAAAAGGCTGGTGAGGAGGAAAACCTTGTGTTGCCTGAACCCCAAGGAAAGGACGATGATATTCTGATTACCCTCTGTAAGGTAACCCCGAACCAGAGTCCCCACCTACACAGGGCCAGGGGCTGGGACAACAGTAACCATGTCTCCCCCCGCCCACACAGGGAACTCAGTTTGGTCAGGTGCCACCAGAGCTACAGGAGGGCGACTTCCTCTTCAGCAGATACCTATAGGGGGCGTGGAGCTGCCACAGGCCAGCCCATGGGGCGTGTCTGGGTCCACTCTGTTTTCCACCACTGATTTATTTAGTTGGAAAAACAACATGCTGCATATTGGGGCAACCTGAGAAAAATGGAAAGCTTGTTTTCCTCAATATTTGCAAACCACGACCCCACTTGGGCAGATGTTCAGAATCTGATTAACACTTTACTGACCTCAGGGGAGAGGAGAATAGTTCTAGATAAGGCCAGGGAAGCAGCCGACCCCATGCAGGCCGACTCTCCCCGCAACCCGGTAAGGGCAACCGCTCAGATCGCAGAGCCCACCTCAGACCAGGGAGGGAATATCAGCAACGAACATTACAGAGACTGCACCCTGGCTGGCCTCCCCATGGGAGTGCCGAGACAGCGAAGTATCAATAAAGTGTAAGAAATTAGGCAGAGGCCTGATGAGGACCCCTTAGAATTCTTAGGGTGGATATTTGAGGTGTATGGATAGTCCACGGACATTGATCTGGAAGTGCCAGCAAATTCTAAAATGGTAAATATGACTTTCATCAGCCAAAGTGCTCTTGCAATCCAGACAAAATTACAAAAAAAGGATGGGGCTTTGGACATGCCTGTATCTCAATTAGTAGAAATTGCTTTTAAGGTGTTCACTGATCATCATGAGGTGACAGAGAAGAGAGAACAACAGAAAACGAAACATCAGGCCAGCCTTCTGGCTGCTGCTTTGACTCAAGTAAATCCAGGAGCATGGTGTGGACCTCCCTCAGGTGCTCTGCCCAAGGTAGGACCCCTGGGGCTCCAGACCCCCCAACCAAAAGGGACACCCCATGACCGGTCCAAATCATGTGCCTATGCAAACAGGAAGGGCACTAGCGAGGGATTGCCCAGCTGTTAAAACTGCTGATGCTCCCCTGCCCGGCCACCCACGCCTGAGCTAGCCGAGGCTTGGGCTGAAGCTGTCAAGAATGGGGACCAGGAATGACAGGGCCAGGGCTTCCTCCCGACCCAACAACACCCTTCATATTTTCCACATGGAGCTCTGGGTCATGAGGACAGTGGGAAATCAACTTTTGGACTTTCTGGTAGTGCTGGTGCCACTTACCCACTTACCCACTGATAAACACCCGACTGTCTAAACTGTCTTCAGAGACCATAAAAGTGACTGCAGTCTCTGGAGAAGCCCTGACAAGGCCATTCCTTCAAACTTTGGAGTGCCAGTAGGCGGAACCCACATGAAACAGTTTCCATTCCTTTGCTGGGGCGTGATCTTTTAACCAAACTGAACGCCGAAGTTACCTTCAGCCCAGGACGACTGATATCAGAGCAGGCTTTCAGAACAGGCCGTGGCCTTGCAGGCTGTCCCACTGTGACCGTAAGTCTCTGAACCTGCTCCCATCCCCGAAGAAGTACTCTGAGAGGTGGGTGTGGAGGCCTGGGCAGTGGGAGACCATAAAACCACCATCCCAGGGCAAGTCAAGGCATGGGCAGGAATGGCACCACCGCATTGAAAGCGGTGCCCTTTGAGGGAACAGGCATGACAGGGAAACCAGCCTCCGCTGTCTGCTTTCCTTCAGTCTAGACTTATTAGACCTTGCTGGTCCCCATATAACATGCACATCCTGTCAGCTCAGAAGCCAGGGACTAAGGAACACAGATCTGTTCAGGATCTGAGAGCCATTAACCACATTGTAGAAGACATTGGCCCAATGCTCCCCAATCCTCCTACACTACTCCCAACTCTGGCTGGTGAAATTTTACATCTTAGATTTAAAAAATGCCTTCTTCTGCATCCCTCTGACCCAGAGTCACAAGAACTATTTGCTTCTGAATGGGAGGACCAAGATACAAAAACAAAGCAACAATACTGTCGGACAGCCCTTCTCCAAGCTTGCAAAAACTTTTCTACTGGAGGGATTGTCAAAAATGGCGGATTAGGGATGACCTCCTGGCTCTCTCCTCTCAGAGTGGGAGATGAAGAAAGTGGTCTAAATCACTCAAGTGGGTACTACTCCCACAGGATCGGCTTCGAGGAATTGCAGGGAAGCAATGAGGGTCAAGCAGTGTCGGGAAAAGGAGGAAAGTGACTCAGTGGATTCGCTGCAAAGTTCCGAGAGTGCGAGTTGTACAGCAGGGATTGGAGCACAGGCCGGCTGTGCTCATCGACCGGCCAGCCAGGACAGTGTGATCTGTCCCACAGGGGGACATCTTCTCCTTCACCGACCCTCACACCCACGCAGGCAGGGAAGTGCCTGAAGTCAGTGTGAAGAGGTAACACGGGCGGTCAGGTGGTTCAGAGAGCAGACAGGAGCGGAAAGCATTTTGAACTCTCCAGTGCACTGTGCGGGGACACTTTGGATGGGGGGGCTCTGTATATGCCAACAGCTCACGCTTCACTTTTGAAGAGGCAGAAAAGTGAAACGGATCGCTTTCTTGACTGAGTTGTCTGTTGGTCTTGGGTGGCTCAAGCTCCACCTGTGAGGGGGCAGGAGAGAGAGAGAGATCGCTCTCCAGGTGGTGCCTCGGGTGGAGTCGGGCGGTCTCCCATCCCACCCAGCTGCCTGTGTTTTGCACCAAAAGAACAGACCCCGCCCTATCAGGGTGGAGTTGGGAAGGAGACTGATTTTCCAACTGTGACCTGGGACAACAGTACCACCTGCACTGTCTTGTGTTTCGGGCCAGGTGCTTCTCTCCAAAGCTACAGACTCCGCCCCTGGGCAGAGTTGTGAAACAAGCCATTTTTTAAGCTGAAACCGGAGGCTGGACTGCTACTTCCTCTTGCTTATTATCCACTGCTGGCCCATTCTTCATCAAAGGGCCAGATCCCTCCCCTGAAAGGGTTTAGTAACAGCTTCTCTAGACTGCTACCCAAGCTGAGACCCATGGCCAACTCCTGGATGCGACTTCATAGACAGGGCCTCCAGACAAAGGATCAGTCCCCAGTCTTGGAAGCGCAGAGTGGGGAGGGAGACTGCTTTTAGGGCCAAGACCTGCCTGGGTTGTGGAGGGCCCTTGTCTGTGAGCAGGCCACTGGTATTTCGTAGGGAAGGGCCTGAGCCCTCCTATGCAGGAGCAGAGCAGCCAGGCAGGTCTCTCTCTGTTCTGTGTCCCTCAGCGGCCTTGGGCAGGGCCTCTTCAACATCCCTGAGGCTTCTGCTTCACACCATCCGGATAAACCCCGTCCTTGGAAGGGCGGGGTAACGAGAGTTGATGCCCTATTACAGCGAGTTGCTTTGGATCATCTGATAAAAGCAGAATACAAGGGCTTGCCCTTGGTACCCAGGCAGTTGCCAAATTAGAGGCTTGTGTTCTGGGAAGGAAAATCTCAACCAGAATCCCTAGCAATTTAACCAAAAGACACCTCCCACCAGGAGCTGCCCCGCATAAGTGGCGAAAGATCTCTGAATAACTTTTTAGCAGCTCCCCTCTAGCCACAGATCAAGCAACCTCTGAAGTACACTCTCTTAGGCTTGCTGATACCTGTTGCTTATCTCATCCCATCTAAATAGGTAATAGGGCTTAAGAAACCCCTGGGAGTGGCACAACACTCCCCAAAGACTGAGATTCCTCTTTACCACATTTAGGGGTTTAGAGCTCATTACAGAGGTATTGGAATAGCTTGATAACTGACGCCCCACCCCATGCAAACCACATGCAACAAAAAGAGAGAGTAACCTCATAGCTCATCACAGTGCCTCCCACCTCATACTAGTAGTTGTTAGTGGAGTCACACACACAAGAGTGATCCAACTCCTGGGAGTCTAAGCAAGGGATCCAAACTCACTAATCTCTGTTAAAAGATGGTGAAGACAACAGGTCAAAGATAACCCAACAGGCCCTAACTCCTCTAAGACAATACACAGGACCAGAGCACATATCCCTAGATCTGCCAAGGCTCATTCCTTTGGAATCCCAGAATATAGCTCATAATTCAGTCCCTGCACCTCCAGTCCTTGATAAAGCACCCAGATGAGAAAGAACCAATAAAAGATCACAGGAAACATGAAGGAGCAGAGAGAAAAGTCACCTCCAAAAGAAAATACTTGATCTCCATCAACTGACACCAACTTACATGATATGATTAAACTGATGGAGGCAGAATTCCGAATATGGATTGTTAGAAAACTCAATGGGATTGAAGAGAAAATAGAATCCCAACAAACAGAAACCACAAGAACAGTTCAGAAAATGAATGAAAAATTCTCCAAAGAAATTGTAATAATATGGAAAAACCAAACAGAAATTCTGGCACTGAAGGAAACAATCAAGGAACTTCATAATGCAGTGGAAAGAATCAAGAACAGGATGGACCATGCAGCAGAAAGAATCTCAGAGCTTGAAGATTATGCCTATGTGCTAAAAAATCAGAGGAAGAAAAGGAACACAGAAACAAGAGACAAGACCAAAGTCTACAAGAAATGTGGGATTATGCAAGAAAGCTGAATCCCAGGGATTCTGGATTGTGGAAGGGGAAGAGAAACATTCACAAGGGCTGGAAAACTTATTTCATGGAATACTGGAGGAAAATATGCCAGGCCTGGCTAGAAAGTTTGATATCCAAATACAAGAAGCACACAGAACTCCTGGTAGACTCAACATGAAAAGGCAATCACCTCATCAAGTGATTATTAGGCTGACCAAAGTAAACATGAAAGAAACAATCCTCCATGCAGCCAGAAGAAAGCAGCAAATAACCTATAAAGGAAAGCCTATCAGATTAACGGTAGACTTCTCATCTGAAACCTTACAAGCCAGGAGGGATAGTGTGCCTATCCTTAATCTTCTAAAACAGAATAAAGCCCAACCTAGAATTCTTTATCCGGAAAAATTAAGTTTCATCCCTGAGGGAGAAATAAAGTCCTTCTCAGAGAAGCAATCACTGAAGGAATTTGCAAAGACCAGACCAACCCTACAGGAAGTTCTCAGACCTGCCTTCCACACCGAACAGGGCAATAGACACTCCTCAAAGTAAAATTTTCAAAGAATTACAGGCTAGAACTTGAACAGCATGATGGCTCAAGGAGTAAGCCAAAGCAACAGGACTTCACCCAACAATATGAATGGAAATCTTCCTCCAACTTGAATCCTCTCAATAAATGTAAATGGTTTAAACTGTCTTCTGAAGAGGCATAGACTGGTAGAGTGGATAAAAATCCACAAGCCTAGTATCTGCTGTCTACAGGAAACATATCTAACCCACAAAGATGCCTCCCAGCTGAAGGTCAAGGGATGGAAAACTGTCATCCAGGCAAATGGAAGTCAAAAGAAAGCAGAGGTAGCTATACTATTTGCAGATAACATAAGCTTTATTTATTTATTTTTTTACAGTTCTATGTTTTATTTATTTATTTTTATTTGTTTATTTTTTATTTTTTTATTTCAACATATTATGGGAGTACAAATGTTAAGGTTACATATATTTCCCATGCCCTCCTTCCCCCAACATAAGCTTTAAAATAGCAAAAGTAAAAAAGGATAAAGACAGCCACTTTATAGTGGTGAAAGGGAAGATCCATCAAGAAGATTTAACAATTCTTAGTATTTATGCACCCAATGCAGGAGCACCCAATTTCATAAAGCAAACCTTGTCTGATCTAAATAGCATGTTAAACAATACTGCCATAGTAGCAGGGGACTTCAACACTCCACTGAATGAACTGGATAGATCCTCCAAACAGAAAATAAACAAAGAAATAATGGGCTTAAACAAAGCTCTGGATCAAAAAGGTCTGACAGATCTCTACAGAACATTCCACCCAAATAAAGTTGAATTTACATTCTTCTCAGCTGCCCATGGATCCTTCTCCAAAATTGATCAGATACTAGGCTGCAAATCAGATCTCAAAAAATTCAAGAAAACAGAAATTACACCACATGTCTTCTCTGACCATAATGGTATAAAATTAGAGTTCAATTCCTATAGAAACACTCAATGCTTAACAAAGTCATGGAAACTAAACAATCTATTATTGAAGAATTATTGAGTCAAGGAGGAAATACAGCAAGAAATCAAGAATTTCTTCGAACAAAATGATAACAGAGACACATGTTACCAAAACCTGTGGGATATAGCAAAAGTATACCTGAGAGGAAAACTAATAGCAATAAATGCTCACATCCAAAAAACAGAAAGATTAGATACTGATAACCTAATGAATAGACTCAAGGAACTGGAAAAAGAAGAGCAAACTAATTTCAATCCTAGTAGAATCCTAGAAGAAAAGAAATAACTAAGATCAAAGCAGAACTAAATGAAATGGAGAAAAAGAGAATTATATGGAAGATCAACAAAACCAGAACCTGGTTTTTTAAAAAGATAAACAAAATTGATAGCCCTCTTGCTAGACTGACAAGAACTCAAAAGGAAAGGACTCTAATAAACTCAATAAGAAATGAAAAAGGAGAGGTCACAACAGATACCACAGAAATACAAAACATTATGTTTGACTACTATAAAAAACTATATGCCCCAAAACTACATAATGAGGAAGAAGTGGACAAATTCCTGGATTCATACAACCTCCCTAAGTTCACCCAGGTAACAGAATTCCTGAATAGATCAATCTCAAGCGCAGAAATTGGAGCAGTAATTAACATCCTCCCCAAATGGAAAAGTCTCAGACCAGATGGCTACATTTCAGAGTTATACCAAACATACAAAGATGAACTTATACCTATACTACAGAAATTATTCCACAACATTGAGAAGGATGGTATCCTTCCTAACTCATTCTATGAAGCCAATATCACCTTGATACTAAAGCCAGGAAAGGATTCAACAAAAAAAGAAAATTACAGACCAATATCCCTCATGAATATAGATGCAAAAATCCTCAACAAAATTTTAGCAAACAGAATTCAGCAGCACATCAAAAAAATAATTCACCATGACCAGGTAGGCTTTATTCCAGGGATGCAAGGCTGGTTCAACATACACAAGTCTATAAATGCAATTCACCTCATAAATAAACACAAGAACAAAGACCATATGATTCTCTCAATAGATGCAGAAAAAGCATTTGACAAAGCCCAACGTACCTTTATGATAAAAACTCTTGACAAAATAGGCATAGATGGCTCATACCTTAAAATTATCAAATCCATTTATGACAAACTCACGGCCAATATCATACTGAATAGGGAAAAACTGAAATCATTCCCACTTCGAACTGGAACTAGACAAGGATGCCCACTATCTCCTCTTCTACTCAACTGAGTGCTTGAAGTCCTACCTATAGCAATCAGGCAAGAGAGGGGTATTAAGGGCATCCAAGTGGGTGCAGATGAGATCAAACTCTCATTCTTTGCTGATGATATGATATTATACCTAGAAAACACCATGGATTCATCCAAGAGACTTCTAGACTTGATAAATGAATTTGGTAAAGTCTCAGGTTATAAAACCAATATACACAAATCAGAAGCATTCATATATGCCCAGAACCGTCAAGTAGAAACTGAAATCAAAAGTGCAATACCGGCCGGGCACGGTGGCTCAAGCCTGTAATCCTAGCTCTCTGGGAGGCCGAGGTGGGCGGATCGTTTGAGCTCAGGAGTTCGAGACCAGCCTGAGCAAGAGTGAGACCCCATCTCTACTATAAATGGAAAGAAATTAATTGGCCAACTAATATATATAGAAAAAAAAAATTAGCCGGGCATGGTGGCACATGCCTATAGTCCCAGCTACTTGGGAGGCTGAGGCAGCAGGATTGCTTGAGCCCAGGAGTTTGAGGTTGCTGTGAGCTAGGCTGATGCCACGGCACTCACTCTAGCCTGGGCAATAAAGTGAGACTCTGTCTCAAAAAAAAAAAAAAGTGCAATACCTTTTACTATAGCCCCAAAGAAAATTAAATATCTAGGAATATATTTAATGAAAGATATGAGAAAGACTTATACAAGGAGAACTATGAAAGACTAATAAGAGAAATTGTAGAAGATGTAAACAGATGGAAAAATCTACCTTGTTCATGGATTGGTAGAATCTATATCATTAAAATGTCAATATTACCTAAAGTCATCTTCAGAATTAATGCAATCCCTATCAAAGTACCACCAGCATTCTTTATAGATCTAGAAAAAATAATTCTGCACTTTGTATGGAACCAGAAAACACTTCATATAG
The DNA here is from genome assembly GCA_008750895.1 of Mirza zaza. NCBI lineage: Eukaryota > Metazoa > Chordata > Mammalia > Primates > Cheirogaleidae > Mirza > Mirza zaza. The sequence goes on along the minus strand of VSMD01138268.1, from coordinate 8,777 downwards.
CCAAAGCAATCTCAAATAAAAAGAACAAACTGGGAGGCATCAGTCTTCCTGACTTCAAGCTGTACTATAAAGCAATAATAATTAAATCATCCTGGTACCGGCACAAGAACAGAAGCATTGATATTTGGAATAGGACTGAAATTCCAGAGAAGAAGCAATCTGTATACTGTAACCTAATCTTTGATAAAGCAGATAAAAATATACAATGGGGAAAAGAATCTCTCTTCAAATGGAGCTGGGAAAGAATCTCTTCAAATGGTGGGAAAAGAGTCTGAAATGGCTGGGAAAGAATGTCTCTTCAAATGGTGCTGGGAAAACTAGATAGCTCCATGCAGAAGAATGAATCAGGATCCCTACTTCTCACCTCTCACAAAAATCCACTCAAGATGGATAACAGACTTAAACCTAAGGCATGAAACCTTAAGAATCCTAGAAGATGATGTTGGAAAAACCCTTTCAGACATTGGCCAAAGCAAAGAATTCTTGAAGAAGACCCCCAAAGCAATCACCGCAGCAACAAAAATAAACAAATGGGATCTGATCAAATTAAAAAGCTTCTGCACAGCCAAGGAAACTATTATTAGAGCAAATAGACAACCCACAGAATGGGAGAAAATATTTGCTCTTTACACTTCCGGTAAGGTCGATAACAAGAATCTACCTAGAGCTCAAAAGAATTAACAAGAAAAAAAATCAAACAACCCCATCAAGAAATGGGCAACAGAAATGAATACAAACTTTTCTAAAGAACACAGAATAATGGACAGCAAACATATAAAAAAAATACTCAACAGTGCTAATTATTAGAGAAATGCAAATCAAAACCACAATGAGATATCACCTAACCCCAGGGAGATTGGCCTGTATCAAGAAATCCCAAAACAACAAATGCTGGTGAGGATGTGGAGAGATAGGAACACTCTTACACTGCTGGTGGGACTGCAAATTAGTGCAACCTTTGTGGAAAAGAATTTGGAGATACCTCAAAGAGCTAAAAATAGAAATGCCATTCAACCCAGCAATAGCATTATTAGGCATCTACCCAAAAGAGCATAAGACATTCTATTATAAAGACATCTGCACCCGAATGTTTACAGCAGCACAATTCACTATTGCAAGGACGTGGAAACATCTCAAGTGCCCATCAATTCATGAGTGGATTATTAAAATTTGGTATATGTTTACAATGGAATATTACTCAATTCTAAGAAATGACAGCGAGCTAACACCGCTTATATTATCCTGGATTGAGCTCAAGCCCATTATCCAAACTGACACAAGACCAGAATAATGGGCTCCACATGTACTCACCATCAAATTGGTACTGACCGATTAACACTATGGTGCTCAAAGGGTGGTGGTGCTCACTAGGGATTCTGGGGTTTGGGGGGTAGTCCCACATCTGAGGGATGTGGTGAGCATTGTGGAGGGGAAGGGCGTACCTCTAACCCTTGCTAGGGAGAGGCAAAGATATAAAATGTAACCAAAATGTTAAAAAAAAAAAAACATTTGTGTGGAGGCAGGCAGGGGGGATGGGTATTTACATACATAGTGAGTGTGATGTGCACCGTCTGGGGGATGGTCGCGCTTGAACCTCTGACTCGAGGGGGGAGGGGAGGCAAGGGCAATGTATGTAACCTTAACGTTTGTACCCTCATAATATGCTGAAAAATAACTCTTCTACCATCTTCAGGGAAATTCTTGCTAAAGATCTCCCAGACCCCCAATTAAAAGATGGTACTTGACTGCAATATGTCCATGATATATTAGTTGCTAGCTTGCAAAAGAGGCATCTGACCAGAATACTATATTAGCTCTAAACTTCCTGGCTGAGTATGGGAAGAAGATATCCAAGAGAAAGGCTCAAGTTTCCCAGCCTTCAGTCAAACATTTAGGGTTTGCACTTTCCCAAGGACAGAGGGACCTGCTGTCTGATTGGAGAGAGGCCCTCAACTCAGCGACAGCTGCAGGGCTTCCTAGGCATGGCTGGGTTCTGCCGTCTATGGATTCCTAACCTGGGCTTATTGCTAACCTCCTTCCCATATGATGCCTTAAAAGAGGAGATAACAACCCTTAAAATAGAGTGGCGACTGTCAAAAAGGCTTTTTTTTTTTTTTTTTTTTTTTTTTTTTTTTAAGACAGAGTCTAATTCTGTTGCCCTGGGTAGAGTGCAATGGCTTCATCATAGGTCAATGTAGCCTCCAACTCCTGGGCTCAAGGGATCCTCCTGCCTGAGGCTCCATAATAGGTAGGACTATAGGCATGCGCCACCATGCCCAGCTACTTAGTAGAGACAGGGTCTCACTCTTGCTCAGGCTGATCTCGAACTCCTGAGCTCAAGCAATTCTCCCACCTCAGCCTCCCAGAGTGCTAGGATCATAGGTGTGAGCCATGGGACCTGGACTAAAAGACCTTGTTAAATTTCTAGGAAAAGCTGTTAACTGCTCCAGCACTGGGGCTCTCAGACATAAGAAAACCTTTTGATCTTTCTGTGCATAAGAGACAGGAATAAGTCTGGGACGGAAATAGTAAGAGACCTTTTGCCTATTTATTTTTCCAAACAATTGGACATTGTTACAAAGTGGTGGACATCTTGCCTTCGGGCTGTTGCCTTTACTTGTGAACTGTTTCAGGAAGCAGAAAAGTTTACATTAAGCCGGCCCACACCACGTACACTCCCCGCTGTATACTGCCCTTGCTGGAGCGAAAAGGAGGATGCTGCTGACTTCTGGGAGGCTTGGCAGAAATCAGGCCATCCTTTTAGACAGTCCAAACGTAGCATTGGGAGCTGTTTCTGCTGTACATCCTGCCACCTTGCTTTCTCAAATGCCACCTGAACCTGTGCATGACTGTTTACAAATAATTGAGTAAGTTTATTCTAGCTGACTGGATCTGACAGACATATGCCTAGAAGCCCCAGGCATAGAAATGTTTACCGATGGAAGTGATTTAATAGATCAGGGACAATGGAGAGCCGGATATGCTGTGGTGACTCATCGGCAAACATTAGGGACAAAGCACTTCCTCCTAGAACCCCAGCACCGATGGCAGAACTAATCGTTATTAGGACGCTCAAACTAGGTAAAAGAGCACGAGTGCCCATATGTGTGGATTCCAGATATGCTTTTTCTGTTGTTCATGCTCATGGGACTATCTGGAGAGAAAGGGGACTCCTAACCTTCCATAATAATAAAAGAACATGCCAGGGAAATCCTAGCCTTGCTAGACACCGTTTTAGTCCCCAGGAAAGTAGCTATAATATTAACACATTGCCTTGGACATCAGCAGACAGTCTGATGACAAGGAACAATCATCAGGCCACAAAAATGAACAAGCAACAAGAGAAAATGCTCCCAGGACTTTACTGATGCTCCTGCTGCCTGAAGTAGATCTTGGCCCTTAACCTCCTACACACTCAGAGGAGGGTCTAAAAAAGCACTCGACTGGGGGTTCGACCCAGACCCCAGGACTCAGGAGGGGTGGACGTGTAATGAGACAGGAAGCGTTCTGGTACCTCAATATCTTATGAATGACGTTGTCAGCATATTCGTGACCCCACCCACTATGGCAGGGATGCCACCCTGCAATGGGTACAGGCAGAGAAAACACAGTTCTGAACGTTGCAGAAAAAGATCTCCTCTGTGCTCAAAACAACCCTAAAACTAGCCCTTCTTCCCACTTAGCACAGGAAGGCCAGGCCAGCGGCGAAGGGCGCACAGAGGACTGGCAAATGGATTTCACTGTGATGCCAAGGCTCGCGGGAAATTCCAAGTATCTACTCATTTCTGTGGAAACCTTCTTGGGCCTTTCCTTGCCAGACAGCAACAGCTCCCGAAGCCATTAAAGCCTTAATAAAAGAAATGATTCCTCAGGTTGGAGTCCTGGTTGCCATTCAGTGACAATGGTACTGCGCTGGTGGCCAGGATCACATGGGACATTTCTCCAGCCCTTGGAATAACTTGGAATCTCTGCACAGCCTGGAGCCCACATTCCACTGGAAAAACGGAAAAGACGAATCATACTATAAAGAAAACCTTATCTAAGATCTGGCCTGGGGTAAGGCACTGCCTACTGTCCTGCTTAGTTAGGGTGACGCCTAGGAGTGGGCTCAAGCACAGACCTTTCTAGATTCCACATGGGGAAGCTTCCTGTGCTCTGGCTCTAAACTACGAGACCCCAAGCTTACTTGTTAAAGAATTAGACAGCTGCTGTTAAATATATGCAATCCATAGGTCTAACTCGCACTGCTATGGATGAATTTGCTTCTAGCAGGTTGTGGTGATAGTGGATATTCCACTTCATCACTTCTGGCCTGGAGACTGGGGACTGTTTAAGACCCGCAGGAATCAACATCCTGATGACCAACTAAGGCTCCAGTGGAAGGGGCCCTATAAAATCTTGCTGGTGACCCACCCCTCTGTCAAACTAGCGGGAGTCAAGCCCTAGATTCATCATAGTCGTGTGAAGCCAGCCCTGTCTGACTCCCAGCCTAGCAGGAAAAGCCAAGAAAAAACTTTGGGTTCTCAGGATTAGACAAGCGAGCCCCTTTCAGACCTTAAGTATCTCTTCCAGAGAAATCCTAGAAGAGGATTTTGCCTTTTAATAGGAGTTAAATGATATGCCCTCCTGATAATACTCATTATTTTGAACATCATAGGAATCTTTGCCATCATTGCTAATTTGTGCAAAAAGGTAGGATACCTGCCCCCACCTTTCATTCCCTATAAGCGGTATAATGCATACATTTATTTCATTATTGCTTTGATCATTATTCTGGCTGGAATCCTTTGCATACTAGACATTTTATGTCATGCAGAAATAGTTCCTGGCCTCCCTTTATTTACACGCTCTAGCACTTAGACTTACTGAGAATGCCACTTTTTATTTTATTTTATTTTTTTATTTTTTTTTCTCTCTCTCTCTTTTTTTCTTTTTTTTGAGACAGAGTCTCGCTTTGTTGCCCAGGCTTGAGTGAGTGCTGTGGCATCAGCCTAGCTCACAACCTCAAACTCCTGGGCTCAAGCAATCCTACTGCCTCACCCTCCCAGGTAGCTGGGACTATAGGCATGCGCCACCATGCCTGGCTAATTTTTTGTATATATATTAGTTGGCCAATTAATTTCTTTTTATTTACAGTAGAGACTGAGTCTCGCTCTTGCTCAGGCTGGTTTTGAACTCCTGACCTCCAGCAATCCACCCGCCTCAGCCTCTCAGAGTGCTAGGATTACAGTCGTGAGCCACCGCGCCCGGCCGAGAATGCCACTTTTTAATGCTGTGAACGCAGTCACCCTTTTGCCCTTACTTCTCTTGTCACATGTCGTAGAATGGCACAACAATGCTACAGTCAAACTATCTCAGAGTATTACCACAGGGGAAAATTTGTCAGACTGTTAAATTTGCCAACACCTTTCCCAGTCTGTCCAAGACAAACATTTACCACTGATAGTAACAGTCATGGATATTTTAGACATTCTCAGTGCCACCGTGTATCCAGATCAACCCTTCTCTCTATTCACTTTTCATGCTCAATTAATCATACACCAAGATACACCCCTTGTTTCAACCTATCCCATGTCCTTAAAATTAGATGGTCACACTGGACCATAGGACCCCGTAGTCCTTGAACTATTAGATTAATACATGTAACCTAGAACAAGTTCAGAATCAGAGTAGAAAGGAATCCTTGTTATGCCAACAGATCATACATTTGGGATATCATGTAAATGGATTTTGGAACGCATGCATTAAACATGATTCCTGGCTTAACTCTGTATTATCCATACTCCCTGTGAACGAGTCTATTAATGAGCACACACCAGGGGGTGTTACTGGCACACCTGGGTACACTTTTGTCTGTGGCACAGGATCAGAGCCTCCCTTGCAAGGGTGGGCCCATCTCTTCCTTAACAGTGTACGCATAGAAGGTTCCTGTTGATTGGGACGCGTTGTGACCCCATTCTCTATTCATCGTAATGACAAAAGGTTCCAGCCATCGCCTCACAGATTAAAAAGAGGGTTGCGAGGAGGGTACTGGGACACTTGGTGGCAAAGCCTTTGAAGAATAATTGTTCCTAGCTATGGATTTTATACTAACAGAGACATGATCAGAAACTTGTCTGTCACCCTGGGGTTAATTGCTGAGGAAACTGCAAAAAGCCTTAGGGCTAACAGAAGTCCTTTAACTCACTGACACGGGCAGTCCGTCCTTGGCAGCCCACAGCCAGTCAGCTCTAGGTTTCCCGTTGGGTGAACAAGAGGGAGCTAGTGCAGTGTTAAATACCACCTGCTACGCCTATATAAATGCCTCAGGAGAAGTTAAAACCCAAATATAAAAGATTTCCCAGCAAGCTGCATGGCTACAACAGGTTCCTCCTCGTGACCCCATGGCTGGCGGGCTCTCGGGGCTGTTCATCTGCATCCCCAAGGCTTAGGTCGGTTCTGCGAGATGTGCAAAGTTGGGGCTCCTTACTTACCTTCTCATTTTGGCTTCCTTAAGTATTGTACTAATGCAGTAGATGGGAGCACCAAGGTCTTTGTCATGCAAACCTTGGGTCCCCAGCAAGGCATGTGAACACCCACAGACAACTACAAAGCACTTTCATTCTTCTCACCCCGGGTCTAACCCAAACTATGCCCCTCATCAGCAGGAGCAAGGCAGAGCTGCCCTTGACCCTTTTCCACCCCATTGGCCCACACCTCAGGAATGAGGTGTCATCAAGTCCAGAGGGGACTGAAATCGCCTATATTGAAACAATGTAAAGCCATAAGGTAAGAATAGCAATAAAAGTCTGATTTCTATAAAAGTATAGATATAGCCAGAAGTTAACCAGGCATTTGTCCCTAACTCCATTACTGCTGTAACTGTTTTTGCTTAATGACACATACCTGACAGGTGCAAGGTTTGTGACTTCCCCAACTGCTTCTATAGGTAGCATTGGTGTTGTAAAGCCTAAGACTGCTCTTTGAAGTGTTTTTCAGACTCTTCACTGGTGCGACCCACTGACATCAACTGGACCCGTAGACGTGTTTGCAGACAGATCAAAGAAGTCTTGAGCCCCCTACCCAGGAAATCTCCCAACTGAGATTTCTGCTTCCCAATTAGCCAATTAGCAGACCTAGTTCCCTAGCCCTTTGTTTGCTAGACCACCTTTGAAAACCTTAGCCCCCAAATTCTTGGGGAGATAGATTTGAGACGTTACTCCCACCTCCTTGTCCCGACCCGCGGGACCTTCTGTTACTCGCGGGGGTCAAGGGGGACCATGCCTGAAAGAGACGGGCGAGAGAAAGGAACGAGACCAAGCAAATGGTTGTCAAGGTCTACTTTACTTAGATTCTCAATTGGTTTTATAAGCATACAGAAACAAAGAAGTAAGGAGGGGTAGCGGGGGGGGGGGGGGGGGGGGGGGCGGGTTAGGGTTAATCAGTCCCAATCAGCGTCTTATCGGTACCGGAGCTGTTCGAGATAGACTACTTGACTCCACCTTGGCGGGTGGTCGGGAACAATTGTAGTTAGCACACCCTGGAGCATTCTTCTCTGGAGGGTGGGGTGCTATGTTTGTCCTGGGAATTTTCCATGGCGAAACCCGTGCATAGGACAGGTCATTTGGGTGTTGAGGGTCTTGGCTTCCAACATCTCTCCCTGTCTTTATTAATATGAGGGAGATTTATATAGGTTAGTGGAGAGCCTGTCTTAGGCTACGCGATGGGCTTCCGCAACCAGCACCCTGAATATAAGATCAGGCGATTAATATGAAGGTGAGGCCTCTGTCTTAGGCTATGTAGGTGGCATCCAGCCCCGGCACTTTTTATCATGAAGTGTGCCTCTGGGCATGGACCTACAATATTCCCGCCATGGAGTCACCTCACTGTCGGCAGGGTGTGCATTTGGTGCGCGGCATCGCGCTAATCCCGTCATGGGCGTCTCCACATTCTTTGGAACCAACTGCGTTCCATGTCTGAGGCAAGGTTTGAGAAATTTAGAGCCTCAATGGGTGTATTGGGAGATTCTTCATGGAGGTCCTCTCTGGAGCCTCTTTGTTCCAGCTGTTGGTAAAACACCGAGACCGATTTTTGTGTGGCTGCGTCTACCTGTGACTTAACAAAATCAGTTAGTCTCCTAAATGCCCAAGGCCCAAAGGCAAGGAGCAACAGAAACCCTACAAGTGGTCCTAAGACACTGGGGAGCAACGCGGACAGCCAGGGGGATGTGGAAAACCAATTTTGATACCATGCTTCATTCTGTTCTCTCTGTTTCTTTCTTTTTTCTAGGTTTTGTCTAACTTTCTCAATGCTATTTTCTACTAGACCTGTTTTGTCTGCGTAGAAGCAGCATTCTTCTTTGAGTGCTGCGCACAAACCTCCCTCTTGGAGGAACACTAAGTCTAGGCCTCTTCTATTTTGTAACACTACCTCAGAAAGCGAAGCAAGGGATTCTTTGAGATATTTTAGGCCCTGCTGGAGCTCTCGGAGTTCATTATCGATGGCAGCAGAAAGCTGTAGGTATTGCTGGTTGGAGGTGACTAGAGAGGCTATGCCTGTCCCAGCCCCCTGGGCACCAAGGCCTAGAATGACTGTGAGTGTTATGGCCGTGATGGGCTCTCTCTTTTCTCGAGGCATTGTGGTGCCACGCTCCCAAAGCCTGAGCAATTCGTCAGCCGGATGTACAGTGAGTCTGGGGAAGAGCATGACTAACACACAATATTCTCTATGCTCAAGAAACGTTGCAGTGACCACATACGGGGTAAGGCCGGAAGAACAAGCGAAATAAGAGGTATTGG
>VSMD01138266.1:5829-66978 GCA_008750895.1 Mirza zaza | reverse complement strand
GGGGTCTCGCTCTTGCTCAGGCTGGTCTCGAACTCCTGAGTTCAAACGATCCGCCCACCTCGGCCTCCCAGAGAGCTAGGATTACAGGCGTGAGCCACCGCGCCAGGCCCATAATGGTTTTATTATTGTTGTTTTCCCTCCCTTCCTTCCTTCCTTCCTTCCTTCCTTCCTTCCTTCCTTCCTTCCTTCCTTCCTTCCTTCCTTCCTTCCTTCCTTCTTTCTTTCTTTCTTTCTTTCTTTCTTTCAGACAGGGCCTCACTCTGTTGCCCAGGCTGGAGTATAGTGGCATGATCATAGCTTACTGTAACTTCAAATTCCTGGGCTCAGGCGATCCTCCCACCTCAGTCTCCTGAGGAGCTAGGATTACAGGTGTTCACCACCACACTTACTAATTAAAAAAAAAATTTTTTTTTGTAGAGACAGGGTCTTGTTATGTTGCGCAGGCTATCCTTGAAATCCTGGGCTCAAGTGATCCTCTGGCCTCAGCCTCCCAAAGTGCTGAGCCACCATGCCCAGCATTTTCTGTTTTCTTTCAAAAATGCCTTGCCTATCAGGACACAGAGCAATGCTAGCTCAGCTGTAAATAAAAGGACATGACCTTGAAGGGGTGTGGAGCTCACTGGTTTTAGATGCTGACTCTACATCTCGATCACAGGTGATGGCTGTACTGATGTGGACAAAAAGATCATCTGAATCACTGGCCAAAATAGGCATTTTGAATTTTCATTTGTATGTGAATGGATTCAGAGGTTAACGTGGTATATCCATAATTATATGCTCACTAGTATTAAAAAATACTTAGGCAAACTTCTAATTAAAAGGTGGATAGTACATGCATGTTATCTCCTCTTGTTCCTGAATCCCCGCCAATGAAAAAAAAAGATATAAAAGATCCCAGTAAATGAGAAATGCAATACTTTTCAGTAGATGGAAAACAAAAACAGGAATGGTTATAGGATGAGGAAAAGCAGAGGCTGCAGAGGGGAACACCACAGAGAAACCAATCTGCTCTGCCACCCAGGCTCCAGGCTCAGGGGAGCAGACCCAGCCACAAAGGGCAGGGTAAGGTAGGTGCAGGGCTGAAAACTGGGGGACTTAGTGAATCCTAATATCTGGAACATTAGGATCTCCAGATCCTCCCCTAACCCTAAACAGACACTTTTCTCAGGAAAAGAGCTGGCTCGCCCAAGAGCTTTTAATTTGGTTGCCAATGACTCATCCTTGTGTGCACGGTGTGTCTGTTAAAATACTCATAACATAAAATTTACCGTCTTAACCATTTTTAATTTTATTTAAAATATTTTTTTAGAGAACAGGTCTTGCTTTGTCACCTGGCTGGAATGCAGTGGCATCATCACAGCTCACTGCAGCTGTGAACTCCTGGGCTCAAGTGATCCTCCCACCTCAGCCTCCCAAGTAGCTAGGACTGCAGGCACACGCCACCATGCCCAGCTAATTTTTTAACTATTTTGTAGAGACATGTCTCGCTATGTTGCCAAGGCTGGTCTCAAACTCCCGAACTCAAGCATTCCTTCTGCCTCAGCCTCCCAAAGTACAAGGCATGAGCCACTGCATCGGGCCCAATCTTAAAACATTTTAAAACGAACAGCTCAGTGGCATTAGGTACATTTACAATGTGGTCTAAACATCTCCACCATCCATCTCCGGAACTTTTTCATGTTTTCAAACTGAAACTCCATAGCCATTAAACACTAACTCACAAGCCCCTGGAAACCACCATTATCTTTTCTTCTCTATGAATTTGACTATTCTGGGTATCTCATATAAGTGGAATCACGCACTATTTGTCTTTTTGTGACTGGCTTATTTCAGCATAATGTCCTCAAGGTCCATCTGTATTGAAGTATGTATCAGAGTTTCCTTTCATTTTAAATAAGTCTGAATAATATTCTGTTGTATGAATATACAACATTTTAAAAATCCATTCATCTATCCAAGAACAGTTGGGTTGCTTCCACCTTTTGGCTATTGTGAAGAATACTGCTATGAATGTGTGGTATACAAATATCCCTTTGTATCCTTGCTTTCTAGTGACTCACTCTTACATATGAACAGATAAATGAGGATCAAGAGATGTTTTAAGAAAACTTCCCAACATTGAAGACAGAAAACAAAATAAATGAAGAAGGGCTCTTGAAAATTAAAAATAAGATAGTACAAATGTTAGCTGAGCATGGTGGCACATGCCTGTAGTCCCAGCTACATGGCAGGCTAAGGCAGGAGGATCACTTGAGCCCAAGAGTTTGAGGCTGCAGTGAGCTATGATTGTGCCACTGCACTCCAGCCTAAGCAATAGAGTGAGACTTTGTCCCTTAAAAAAAAAAGTTAGATGGGTTAGAAAATAAAATCATAGCACTCTCCCAGCAAACAGTATAAAAAGAGAGATCAAACATAGCAGAGAAAGAAAAGAATCAATGAAGATGGTCCAACTGCAAATGAATAGGATGTTCCTATTTGAGAAATGTGTTTATCAAAGAAACAACAAAAGATAACTCCCTCAAAATTGAAAGATACTAGTGTCCACGTTCAAAGGGCCTTCCAAGAGCCTGGCAAAGATAAAAATACACCATACGAGGCACAAAAAGGTGAAATAGCACCTTACCAGGAATAAAGAGAGGATGCTAAAAGCTTCCAGAGCAAAAAGCACATCATAGAAAGGTTTAGGAAACAGAATGGTATCAGAAATCTCAACAGCAATAGTCATAGGTAGACTATAGTAGAACAATGGTTTCCAAATTCAGAAAAAATTACTTTTTGAGCTAGAATTCTATGCCTAAGCAAATCATCAATCAAGAAAGAGGCAAACAGGGTGTCCATCAGAGGAGGGGAGCAGAGAAGGCCCAGGACAGAGGCAGCAGGCCCAGAGGGCACTGGTGGGAGCAGGCCGTTGAGGCCTCCACCTCACAATTGGGCCTGTGGCTTTGTTTCTGATTCAATCATTCATTCAACAGTGAATGAATGAATGAGTGTCAGTTTGCTGAGTGCCAGGCACTGTTCTGTTCTAGGTGCTGGGAAGACGAAGCTGAATAAAACAAAGTTCCTGTCCTCGTGCTGTTTTTGTTCCAGGGAGAGAGGGACAACAAACAAACTATCTGATGGGTAACATGCTATGAGGAAACAAAGCAGGCTGAGGGGACACAGTGGGACTGGGGCAGTGCTAGCTTGGAGAGACTGGAGGTGACCCTGGAGACCAGAGTGCAGTGAGAAAGAGCCCCAGAGGTTCGGGGGTGGGGGCGGGTGTGGGGAGCAGCCAGGCAGAAGGACTTCAGGGTTGGCTGTCCTTACAGCCTGGCCCCTGACAAGCATTCTCCGAGGACAAGATTTTCACTTGCTCCCGGCCTGCTCATTTCGTCTGGACCCTTTGAGAAAGGATTCTAGCTGGCAGGGCTGAACAGCCCCAGTTACCACATAGCTGGGGCTCTATCAGGCCAGTCCTCTCTGTCCCTCCCCAGTGGGAAGATGACCCAAGACTTTGCAAGGGAGATAGAATCCCAGACAGAAAGGACATAAGTGCTTAAGTGCTACAGTGGTTAAGTCCAGGCCCCAAACTCATCTAGGCAGACAAAACATCTCACACTTACATTGCTCTTTATGTACGTTTTCACATGCTAGAGACAGGCAGAGCAAGCACTATCATTTTCATTTGCAGATGGAGAAAGACACACTGCCAGGTAAGGAACTTGCTCAGGGTCACATCTCGCATTCATTAATTACAGTCCAAACTTTTTAACATGGGCCTGCTTCAGAGACCAGCGCTGGGTCAAAACCAAACATAAAAGCGTTTTTAAGCCTATTACTTTTAATTGTCTCCATATAAGTAAAAATAACGCCCAAGTTGCAAGTGGTTCCTGAGAACAAAGTAGATCTTGTTATTTAGCATTTAATAAAATACAAGACTACTCCTCTTGGAACTTTGCTTTGAGTTGCAATTTTCTAGCTACCTGCAATAAGAGACAAATACAAGAACCGGGTTAGATTTATTCCACCTCAGATTAGCAACAACTACAGTTCAGGAAAAGAAATGCAAACTAAAGGATGGAATAAAGTCTACCTAGAAGAAGAATGATGTTTCAATGATTAGATTACTAGCATTACTATTAATAAGAGTTCCCTTCCAGAATATACCACCCTCCGCCTTCCCTTCCAAACACTGTACTTTCCTTGTCTTTCCTTGTCTTTGAGTTACAGTTCTGTTCTAAGAGCAGAGGAAGGCGTGCATCTGCTGGGTGGCAGAGTGCAGAGGCTCGGGATGGGAGGTGCGGCTGCCGCGTGCCTACGTACGGAGTCACCAGCGACAGCCCTGCTGCTCCTGTTCGGCGAGGAAAGGTAAGGTGGCCCCGTCTCCACCTGGGCCTGGCTCCGCTCCCAAAGCTAATCCAAGAATTGAGTCATTATTTGCAATCTGAAGTCAGACAACTTCTTCTTAGCCACAATTAAAAACACTGCATTTCTGTGGTATCTCACAGTGTAAAATATACTCTCACATTTAATCGTTAAAATTTCCCCATGAAAGAAGCACACTAGTGTCTGCAATCTACTTGAAATGAATCCAAAATGTAAAATAGATGGATGGGCAGATACATGACAAAACAAAGTAAAATAATACAGGCAGAATCCAGGTATTGGATGTGTGAGTATTCACTGTAAAATTCATTCAGCTTTGTTGTAGTTTTGAGATGTTCATAACAAGATGTTGGAGGGGGAGGGAGGAAGGGACTCTCCCCCATCCTGGATAATTTCAATATCCATGTGAATGATTCTTTCCACAACCCAGCCTCAAGCTTCCTGGCCCACTGAATGTCTATGATGCTTCCCTCACCTCCTGGACCTTGCCCTCACTTGGAACAATGTTGCCTCAAGGTTGAAGTAACTATTAAATATTTCTTCAGACTAAATTCCTTTCATTCCAGCTACACTGCCCTACAGGTGCTTACACTTCAGGAAGTCTAATGCCTAAACCATCTCTCTTTCCATGACTTCTGCTTCTGTATCCAGCAGAAACTCCATGGGGCATCAGCCGACTAGGCTCTTATCAGCCCCCTCAGCATTCTTTTCGGGGCCAGGCACTGCTGAGGAATAGGGACAGAGAGACAGAAAACAACCTCAATAGCCCCTGCCTGCAGGGAGCTTCTCTGAATTGTCCCATCTTTGGCTGATGAGAGCCGCTTCATATTGGCTCCTGTGTCTCTTGAGGCGAACCAATTAGTCTTTGGTAATTCTGTTGCTTTCTGGCACAATAAAATGTTCTGGCTCACCTTGAATATTTCCTGCCTCAAACCTGGAACTGGCCATTCCTCCGAAGAGACCTACTTAGACACCACCATCTGGGTGCTAGACATGTTCACTGTTAGGGTTATCACTGCTTCAAGGACTGTACTGTGGACAGAGCTGGGAAATACGTGTTCATACTGATATCTCCAATTAAGATTTAACATTACAGGTTTTTTTACTTAACTTCATCTGCAAATAGAGAAGATTTCTAATTCTTTCTTACCAAATTGTATGCCTCTCACATTCTTGACTTTATAGGGAAAGCCCCTAGTTTTGCTAGTTTTCTCTCTATTAAATAAGATGCTGGGTTTGGCATATATATGTATGCATGCAAGTATGTATAGATGAGAATGTTTAATCGTTACGCAACTATGCATTGAGTCCTATTTCATTGAGCATTGTTTAAAGGAATAAGGTTGAATGTTGTCAAATACCTTTTTGGCATCTATGGAGATGATCACATAACTAAATTTTCTCTGCTATTTATATAGAATGATAAATCATGTGAATGGATTAAAAGATCACATTTGAATAAACTCCACTTGATCATGATCAACTTTTAATGTACCATTAGATTCTATTTGTTAACATTTTATTTAAAATTTTTGCATTAATATTGATGAGTAATATTGTTCTGCAGTTTCCTTTGTTATGAAGTCCTTATCAGATTTTAGTATTGTTATAGTCATTTCAATAAAAGAATGAACTTTAATTTCATTAAAATTTTGAATTTTTCCTTCCTTTTCTGTGATCTGGAACAGGTTAAGTAGAATTGGGATTATCTGAGCTTTAAAGATTTGGAAGAATTCCCCTGTGAGTCCATCTGGGTACAATGCTTTTAATCAAGCTCTTTTACAATTTTCCCTACTTCATGTGCAGTTGGGTTGTTTAGATTTTCTGTCTCTACTGACATCGATTTTGGTAAGTTGTATTTTCATAGAAAGTTGCCCATTTAATCTAGGTTTTCAAATATATTTGCACAAAGTTGTGCAAAGCAGTCTCTTATTTTATTTTAAATTTCCTTAGTTTTGATGTTATTTCCCTTTGCCATATCTTATTTGGATATCCAGTTGACCCTTGAATGAACCAGGTTTGAACTGCACAGTTTCACTTAACATGGATTGAAAATACATGATTTGAGTGATGTGAAACCCGAATATATGGAGGGCTGACTTTTGGCATATGTGGGTTCTGCAGGGCCCACTGTGGGACTTCTGTATGTGCAGACTATGGTATGGGGAGGAGTCCTGGAACCAACATCCCACACGCCGAGGGATGATCACATATTGTTTTCTTTTCCCACTTCCCTTTCAATTAGGTGGGCTAGTAGTTTTTCTGTTTTCTTGATCATTATAAGAACTAGATTCTTGATTTATTTATTAATTCTTTTACTGTTTATTAACTGGTTAATTTCAGCTTTTATATTTATTAATCCTTTCTGTCTTCTTTTAGTTTATTTTGTTTTTTCCCCAGTGTTTTGAGTCTGATGCTTAGTTCTTTTTAATATTAAACAAATTTTATATCTACACATATTTATGCTATTTATCTTTTCCTAAGCATTATTTTGACCACATCCCATAGGTTTTGATATGTCATGTTTTTATTATTATTTTCTCAGAATTCTGTAGTTCTGTTCATCTTTTCCTTTTGATCTGAGAATTTGTTTAATGGAGTTTTAAATTTTCCAGATTGAAGGGTAGTATGGTCTTAAATGTTTATATCCCCCCAAAATTCCTATGTCGAAACATTACCCTCGGTATGATGGTATTTGGAGGTGGGGCCTTTGGGAAGTGACTAGGTCATGAGGTTGGAGCCTCATGAATGGGATTCAAAGAGCCTCCAGAGAGCTGCCTTTCCCCTGCCACCACGTGGGGACACAGTGAGAATGTGCCATCTGTGAAGCAGAGAGCAAGTCCTCACCTGCCACCAGATCTGCTGGCACCTTGATCTTGGCCTTCCCAGCCTCTAGAACTGTAAGAGAGAAAATTCCTAGAGTTTATAAGCCACCCAGCTTATGGTATTTTTGTTATAGTGGCCCAAAAGAACTAAGACAAAGGGTCTTTTCTTAATGAATAAAAATAACCTTTATTCAAGACTTTGCACCTTTGAGCAAATGGACATTTTTACTCTCAAATTTTACACAGATGTTTTGTTTTTATTTTCACTTGCTTTATCTTTTTCTTTGTGTATTGTCATCTCTCTTCTTGTGGTACTGTTAGGTTTACTCCATAAATGTTATACTTCTGATGATCACTCTTGACACAAAACAAAGTCAAATCCTGGCTCTATCATTAATCAGTTGCAAGCCTTTCAGGGAAGTAAATTAATCTCTCTTAGCTTCAATACCCTCATCTGTTTAAGTAGGGTGTTGACTTTAAGGTTTGTTTAGGTATAAATTCTGTTCTGTAGCTGCATTGTAAGTGATAATTACCTCTATTTCCTATTTAGAATAAATTGGCACTGAAGTAAAATGCTACTGCTCACCTATTCTTGAACTTTAAGCAGTGGAATTTAAAAAGCCTTGTGATAATTTCTTGCATTTCCCTCTTGACATACCTCTGTGTTAGTATCTTCTCTGATTGTTAATGAAAATTAAGAATTCATGTTAAGACTGTTCATTAGGTACTTCATGGGACTAATTTAATAATGAAAACTTTCAAGGAAGAAACAATTTTTTTACAAAAAAACCTTGAACTTACTAGGCATTTTACATAAATTCTGAATAAATCTTCACTCTAACGGTAGGTGATATTATCCATTTGAACATTAGGAAAGGGAGTTTTAAAAGTGATTGCTTTCCTTGGGTTTCAAGGTACTGAAAGATAAACGAATTGAACCCAGGTCTGGATGATGGCAAAGTCTGCCCCATTTCACGTTACTATTGATTAAGAAACAGGTTCAACCATTTGTTCTTTTTGGTTGGCTCTATAAGGTAGTTGGTTCAGGGGTTTTTGCCCCCTTTTATTCTAGAGATGGAGTCTCACTCTATTGCCCAGGCTGGTCTCAAACTCCTGAGGTCAAGCAATCCTCCCACCTCAGCCTTCCAAAGTACTGGGAATTCAGCATGAGCCACTGTGCCCAGCTGTTGTTCCTTTTCTTATTTGGGGGGCTTTTAAAAAATAATTGTGTTAAAATACATATAACAAAATTTATCATCTTAACTTTTTTTTTTTTTTTTTTGAGACAATGTCTCACTTTGTTGCCCAGGCTACAGTGAGTGCCGTGGCGTCAGCCTAGCTCACAGCAACCTCAAACTCCTGGGCTCAAGCAATCCTGCTGCCTCAGCCTCCCGAGTGGCTGGGACTACAGGCATGAGCCACCATACTTGGCTAATTTTTTCTATATATATTAGTTGGCCAATTAATTTCTTTCTATTTATAGTAGAGACGGGGTCTCGCTCTTGCTCAGGCTGGTTTCGAACTCCTGACCTCGAGTAATCCACCCGCCTCGGCCTCCCAGAGTGCTAGGATTACAGGTGTGAGCCACTGCGCCTGGCCTTAACTTTTAATTTATTAATATTTATATATTTGTAGACAGCCTCTTGCTCTTTGCCTGAGCTAGAGTATACTGGCCTCATCATAGCTCACTGCAGCCTACAATTCCTGGGCTCAAGTGATGCTCTTGCCTCAATCTCCTGAGTAGCTGGGACTACAGGTGTGCACCACCACACCTGGCTAAATTTTTCATTTCTGGTAGAGACAAGGTCTCATATTGCCAGTCTGGTCTCAAACTCCTGGGCTTAAGCAATCCTCCTGTCTCAGCCTCCTAATAGACTAGCACAGGTCATGTCTGTGGCTAGAAATACAGGCATGGCCTACCATGTACCATCTTAACCATTTTTAAGTGTACAGATCAGTGGTATTAAGTATATTTGCATTGTTATGCAACCATCCTTTTGCTTTTATGATTATTAATATCTAGCTTTACTCAGAAAATGATTTCTATTTTTCAAATTTTTTTGAAGTTTTTACAATCAACTAATATAAGGTCAACTGTTATAAATGATCCATGCGCTCTTTAACCTACATTCAACAGTGTCTGTTATTGGGGTACAGAGTTCAATATATATCTGTAGCTCTCCTTATTAACTATTTATTTAGGCTATCTATATCCTTACTACTTTTTTGCAGTTGATGTATATAAATCAGCAAGAGGTATGCTAAATTCCCTTATTACCTTACCATGTGTGTCTATTTCTCCTTTCATCTCCTAAAGTTTCTTTCTGCTTTCATAAAGTTGCTTCTATGATATTTGGAGCAAAGGTATCTATCTAAAACTCTCATTTCTTCATTGTGAATTACATCTGTTAGCATTATACAGTGTCTCTGTCTCATATAATGTTGTTTTGGTGTAAACTCTACCTTGTCTGATATCAAGACTTTCTTTTTCTATGTATTTGCCTGGCATATCTTCCTTTATTTCTAACATGTCTCAGCCACTTTCCTTTAAGTGTGTCTCTTTACCCTGCACAGAATTAGATTTTACTTTATCAGTCAGTCTGAGACTCTTTAACTTTTAGTAGTAACTTAATCCTATTTAGATTTATCAATATAATTTACTTATATAATACTTAATGTATGATATGAGTCTATTTTCTTTGCTATTTCTTTTCTTCTTTGGCATTTCTCTTTGTACTTAGAAACTTTTGTCCCAATGGTTTCTTTATACTAATACCTCTATATAATATTCTTAGTTATCTCTTTATGCAGATATTATCTGTTGGCTTTTCAAATGGAAAATTCCAGAATTATTATTTAGAGTTGGCATTACCTCTAGACGGACTCTTTGCCCCATGACTACTCATGATAAAGTAGTACACAGAAGAAAAGAAAATATTTTCTACAGAGAATAAAAAGAATGTAATTTCTTCCACTTTCCAAAGAAGGGAAAGAGAAAAATTAGAAAAAAAAATGGAGTAGTTGGGGGAATCAAAAAAAGAAACCATATAAAGATATGGGGAATTTATACAAAGGTCAGCAAAAGTTCAATCTATTAATTTGGTATTTAGTAGTTATTATATGTAAGTTAGCTGATTACCCTTAAGCTACACATAAACATATCTTAAAGGGCTAAGCTTTTTAAGTTTCTAAGAAAATCTTCAGTTAGCAGTTTACAGTCTTCTAAAATTAAAGTAAGAAATAATTGGTGTGAAAATGCAAGGGTTAGCTGTGTGGGAAAATGTCTAATTGAGGGTTTTAAGTTTCTTCTATCTTGAAAAGAATAAATATTTTGAAGAGTAACATTGAAGGTGGCATTCTTAAAAGAAATTAAATGTTTATTAGAAACCACAGGAAAAAGAGTGGAAAGGATATGGCAACAGAACAATCAAAGAA
Organism: Mirza zaza; assembly: GCA_008750895.1. Classification (NCBI taxonomy): domain Eukaryota; kingdom Metazoa; phylum Chordata; class Mammalia; order Primates; family Cheirogaleidae; genus Mirza; species Mirza zaza. The sequence continues at coordinate 56,353 of VSMD01138266.1, read as the reverse complement.
AAGGATAATGGGATAATAAACAGGTTAATGATAATTAACAATAATAAGATACTGTTAAAATTTTAATTAAACTTAAAGCAGTGGAAGGAAATACTGAAAAACTGAAATACTTTATATAAAAATTCTAAACTACTGATAAACTTCTAGTGTTACAAATTTTAAAAGAAAAAACATAAATGAAAAAAATATAAAAAAACGGTCAACCTGAAAAGCAAGAAAAATGCAAAAAAGAAGACTGGTGAGCAATTTTTTACACATCAAATCACCAAAGATTAAGAAGGCTGACAGTTTTAGTGCGATGAAGACATGAGCCTATTGTTGGTACATAAATTTCCTTTACCTTTCAGGGAGGCAGGGTGGGTGGCACTCTGGGTCAAAATGTAAGTTGAACATACCCCTTCACCCACCAAATCTACTTCTAGAAATTTACCCATAGAAGAGTTCATGTAAATGTACAAAGACATATCCATTGAAGCAGTCTCAAAAGAGTAAAAATTAGGAGAGACTTAAACATCCACTAACAATGGGAAGGATAAATAAACTGTGGTATGTCCATAAGAATGACTGCTGCTACAGTCATTAAAAAAGTAAGGATGGTGGGGAAAGTCACATAACAAAGAATAGGGCCACTACAATTCCTGACCACTGCTCCTATGTGGGCCCTCAACACCCTTTCTCTGACCACAGACTCACAGGTCCTTCTGCTGACTTGATATAAGCTCTCCTACCATCGATGAAAAGGAATGAAGTACTGATACATGCTGTGACATGAGTGAATCTTAAAAACGTCATGCAAGGTGAAAGAGCCAGACGCAAAGGACCACTTAGTGTATGATTCCACTTATATGCAATGTCCAAAACAGGCAAATCTACAGAGACAGAAAGTAGATTAGTGGCTGCATAAGGCTGGGATGAGTCAGAATGGGGGCATGGGGGGTGACAGCTTAGGGGAATAGGGTTTCTTTTCAGGGTAATGAAAATATTCTAAACTTGATTGTGGTGATAGACACATAATTCTGTGAATATACTACAAGCCACTGAACTGTACACTTTAAATGGGTGAATTGTATGGTTTGTCAATTGCACCTCAGTAAAGCTGTTTTGCTCTCCCATATGCTGGATACATTTGCATGCCCCCTTGCTACCTAACTATACCCTTATCCTTACAGTTAAACATACCTTCTTTGTTTATTCTAATGTGTGTGAGTTTCATCACCTGCATGCAACAAACCAGCTCTATACTCATCTGTTACTCCACCTTTCTAGCCATCTGAAAATATGTATCAATAGCTAGAATAAAAGCTGTTATCCTTTGATTCAGAGATTATCTTTTTGAAAACTAGTGTGAGGATATATAAAAACTTAGAGTCAGATTTATATTCAAAGCAATAATTCTTATAATTGGGAAAAACTGCGAACTATCTAAATGTTTAACCACAGAAGAATCAATAAACCATAATATGCCCATACAAGGGATAACAAAAATACTTTTAAATGTTTTCAAAGAATATGAGTAATTAAAAAAAGAGTGTTCATGATCTATATGTGAAAAAAGCAGAACACAATAGTGTATATATTATATAATGTGATTCCTGTTATGTATGTATTACATCTCGACAATAGCACGGATGTGGGGGCCACCCACTGCTTTCTCAGAATGCTATCCTCTTCCTGGGAGGACAGCCACCGTGTTAGTGTAATGGGCCCACACTGCCTAGCTGTCAGGACAGGCACTGATCTGGGGATGGGGTGGGCCAATCACAGCCCCTTCCCTCCAAATTTGCAATTGTGATTATGAGATTCAATTTGATTGCTCTCCTGAACTGAGATCTAACCTCAGGCCCCTTTGCAAGTTGGCTGCAGTTTGTTGTTATCTGAGGAATGCTGGAAGGGTCTAGGCCAACTGGGGCAGCTCTGACTACTCACTGATAGCCAGTGAGCTTAAATTCCAGAGTTCTTAGCTTTTGCTGCAATGCTAAGGCAGGAAGTCTCCAGCATGCACTGGTTGACAACAGCAAGGCTAACGTCCACCCGTGCCAGCAGCTCCCTGTAGCATCTTCTTGTTGAACTTGCTTCAGTCATAGTAAATAATTGAAAAGCTGATTCTGCTATGCAAACAACTAGAATTTATGGCAGTCTAAAATTTCCTTCCAATCACCTCGATAGGTCACCACTTGCTGTTGCATTTTCTGCAGGCTGGGTATACAAAATTCACCCTTCTTCCAGAACATACTGTATAAGTTTACTTGGAATTCTTACCCTACTCTCAGTGTGTTCTAGGTGGTCACACACCAGGAGGAATCAAGCACTCTCTAGTCCCAGGCCTGACAGCACCCAAATCATTAGGGACAGAGGGGCACCCTCAAACCCTAATAACTCTGGCACATCTGCCACTGGGCTTGTGGTGACATCGTGAGGGCAGATACTCTGATCCCATAGGCCACAGCTCTGCTTCTCTTCTGCCCCTGGTTACTCAAGCAAATTACTCAACACCTCCCTGCCTGAGTTTCCTCATCTTCAAAAGAGAGGTAATATCGTCTGCCTCACAGCAGGCATTCATCAATGTCAACTTCTGTCCCTTCTTTTGTGGAATCTCCTTTTCTATTAAAAAAAAATGCCAATTTGCTGCTGTGGGCATGATAATTACAACCTCTAGGTCATGGTACCCATCAAGAGGCCAGGACATTATTCTTATAAATACACACATACACACACTTTTTTTCTTGTATATACTGTACTTGGAAGCATGTGTCACATGGACGTTATGTGTCACACTGAGTCAGCAGGCTTCTGGATCCATGGGCAGGTCAGCAGTCTCTGACACATTCTCCTTCAACGCTTCTGACAGGCAGATCTTTCATTTTTACAGCTTTATGGAGGGATATTTCACAGACCATAAAATTCACCCATTTAAAGGGTAAAGTTCAGTGCTTTTTACTATTGACACAGGAAGATCTTGAACAACCACAGAGAGGAAGATAAAAACTAAATTAGCTCCTTTCTTTTGGGGTCTGTATTCTCTCTTCATGCCATGTCTTCATCTGTCCCTCTGCTACTGTGTTTTCCTGTCCCCTCTAACCTACAGCAACCTTCGGACCCCTCGGCAGCACCTCCTGGTGGCCAGCAAGCCTGGGAGAGAGGGCGGGAGGGAGCCAGCCGCTGGGGCAATGAGTTTATAGCTCTCTCTGCTGTGACCCATGCTCCCCCCAGTGGAACAAGCTCTGGGCTAAGACTATTTATCTTACTGAAAATCAAAGAAACAAAGATAAAAAGGAAGCAAACGAGATACAAGCATTTTTATGGACTTTTAAAGTATAGAGAGCAAGTTCAGAGTTTATAAGCAAAAGCTGCGATTTATTTTAAAAGCGCATTGCTGCATAATCTTTGCCCTTATTCCCACAAGTAGTCAAAATCCCACAAGTAATCACGTGAACCTGTCAAACAGTAAAGAATTATTTAGGGACAAGAAATAAATTCATATGTGTGATGGACAATGACTTAATACTTAATCTGGTTTCACTTTTTCATCTTGATTTCTACTGTTGGTTAGTTCCTACTATCTAAAGGAGCGTTTTCAAGACATATTTTCTGTTCCTAGTTTATTTTTCTTTGGTCATATTTTCCGATCTGAACTGAACTTTGGTGTTTTCTCTGGATCTCGGTAGTGAAAAGAATAGACATATTTTTGAATAAATGTTAAAAATAAAAACGCTCTTGCCTGAAAAGTTATACCAGTATTCACGCTATTTGAGTAAATTACAGAAATTCAAAAGAATTTTAGGTAATATAATTATCAGATAAAAATTGTAAAAGGAATACATTTAAAATTATGAAAGACCCAAAGGAATAAGAATCTTGGGGAAAAAAAGATAAATACAAAGCACAGAAAAACTGATAGAAATATATCCAAATGTATCATAAATCACAGTATGTATACATGAATGAAATGTGTCCATTTAACTGAATAAAAATTTAGACTGTGTAAAAAGAAAAGTAAACCTTGTAAAATCCATAGACACACACACAAATACAGAGAAATTAAGAAGAAAAAGAGGGCCTGTAATCCCAGCACTTTGGGAGGCTGAAGGATTGTTTGAAGACCAGCCTAGGCAACAAAGAGAGATCCCATATCTACATAAAATAAGAAAAATTAGCCAGGTATGGTGGTCTGCACCTGTAGTCCCAGCTACTTGGGAGTCTGAGGCAGGAAGATCACTTGAGCCCAAGCATTCGAGGCTACAGTGGGCTGTGATCGCACAATGCCACTCTAGCCTGGGCAACAGAGCAAAGATCCTATCTCTTGGGGAGAAAAAGAAGAAGAGGAAGAGGAAGAAAAAGAAGGAAAAAATATATACTCTACTGTGGAATTTAGATTCTGGGACTGGTGGACAAGGTAATACAGACTAACTCTGCCTCCAAACATAACTGGACAAAATATAAAGGCTATTTTTTCAAAGGCACTGTAAAACCAACAAGAGAGCAAAGAATGGCCAAGTCAAGATCCTGGAAGAATGGTGGTCCAAGCAGACAAGCCATGCATATAGGGGCCACTTTCCCCTTGGAGTGTCCTCTGGTTCTGGAGAGCATGGCTGAGCAACACTGGGCCCAAAGGACCTAGCCCAGGACCCAAAGGACAGAAATTGGAGCCCAAAGCTCACCAAATCCAGGGAACCTGGTGAGTTGTCCTCAGTTTACATGGGGACCCTGAAGGAGTACTCCTTACAAAATAAAGACAAACTAGAAATTGGCAGGCCCTCATAGGCACTGCAGCTTAGTTTTGAATCATCTCAGTCCTTGAAATTGGACTGATGTGATCCCAGATTGCTACTGTTGCCTGGAAGAAATAAACACAAACCCATCTGGAAGAAGACCACCTCATCCTAGACCTCAATTTATTTTTAAATAGTTTTTGTTTCATTTTTGGAGCACTCAGTAAAAAATAACCAAGCATATAAAAAGGCAAGACTATATAATAATAAAAACTAGTAGATATGACAAGCAATAGAAACATATCCAGAACTGCTCTAGACATTAGACCAAAACACAAACTTAAAAAAAAACTATGCTTACTATATTCAACAAAAGATAAGACTGATCGTTTTGGCAGAGAACTGGAAACCAAAAGGAGAATGAATAAACATATACAAAGAGGTTCAATCTAATTAGTAACTAGGGAAATGTATAATAACATTATAATTAGCTACAAGTACATTCCAACCTATGATAGCTTTGTTTTTTGTTTTGTTTTTTTTTTTTGAGACAGAGTCTCACTTTGTTGCCCAGGCTAGAGTGAGTGCCGTGGCGTCAGCCTGAGGTCACAGCAACCTCAAACTCCTGGACTCAAGCGATCCTCCCGCCTCAGCCTCCCAAGTAGCCGGAACTACAGGCATGCGCCACCATGCTCGGCTAATTTTTTCTCTCTACATATTAGTTGGCCAATTAATCTCTTTCTATTTATAGTAGAGACGGGGTCTCGCTCTTGCTTAGGTTGGTTTCCAATTCTGACCTCAAGCAATCTGCCCGCCTCGGCCTCCCAGAGTGCTAGGATTACAGGCGTGAGTCACCGCGCCTGGCCTGTTTTTTTTAAATGACAACAGCAAGCGTTGCTAAAGATATTGTGTAATAAAAAGTCTCATGAACTCCTGGTAAGATAATAAATTGTTTAAGCCACTTTAGGAAATTGTTTGGCAATACGGGCGGTCCCCAGGTAAGAGACGAGATACATTCCTAAGAATGTCTTTAGGTCAGATTTGTATGTAACTTGGATCCCTGATGAACAGCACACATATAGCAATAATAATAATAACAATAATAATAATACTATAATGGCTCATATGTGATAATAATAACATAGTATAATATTGTAATAATACCTTGTACTATAATGATAAATTACAGAACCTATGGTGCTCTTTCTATTAATAGAGTGGGTGCTGGAGAATCAGGATTTGATTCTGTTGCTGGAGGAGGGGAGCTGACCACTGAAGTCGGTTTCTTGAAAAAGGTATCTGGGGTTGTTTGCACAGCCTGTTTCTTTTTTTCATCATAAATGGCCTTTGTAGCAGCTGATGTTCTCACTACCTCATGGTAGACCTTTGTAAACCGCTCAATGTTAGGATCTTGCTCCTCAAGCTTAGCAAATCCTGCTTCAGTGAGACAAAAGCCTTCATTCAGCTCATTCTTTTTTGGTCTCTGGATCTTCTGATTCTTCACGTTCTTATGTTTCTTTCAGCTGCTTCTCTATCTATGAGACCAGCTGCTAATGTAAAGATGCTGTGCCAACCAACAGCTTATGCCATGCAGGTTTGTTTATGTGTGCAGGAGAAACTAGTTCCCAAATTATTAATTTAGTTATTTAATTATAAATTACCCTTACAGGGAGCCTTGGGAGCCCATTTGTAAATACAGAACACAGTAAATCAGGTTATCTGTAACCCAGGGACTGCCTGTACTTACTCAAACTGTATATATATATATATATATATATATATATATATATGTGTGTGTGTGTGTAAGCTATTGAAAATAACAAGCAATCTCTACCTCTTGCCACACCCAAAAGCTAAATTTCAGGATTAAAGACCTAGATGTGAAAAGTAAATCTTTAAACTTAAAAAAAAATGGTTTTTTAAACAAGACATTAAAAGAGCAAAAATTGTAAAAGAAAAGATTGCTAAATATGACTACATTAAAATTAAGGGAAAGAAACAGTAAAATATAAACTACCCACAAGGAGAAGATATTTGCAATATACATTACCATCAAAGGGCTAATAACTACAGTATACAATGAATACCTATAAATCTATAATCAATGTTCTTGCCAAATACCTTTGCTATTTTAATAAGCGTGAAAAAGAAAATTTTTGCAAGCTACACATCCAATAAAGGGCTGATAACTAGAATCTATTTAGAAATCAGGAAAATCAGCAAGAAAAAAATCAAACAACCCCATCAAAAAATGGGCAAAGGACATGAACAGAAACTTTTCAAAAGAAGACAGAATAATGGCCAACAAACATATGAAAAAATGCTCAACATCTCTAATCATCAGGGAAATGCAAATCAAAACCACAATGAGATATCACTTAACTCCAGTTAGAATGGCCTTTATAACAAAGTCCCCATACAATAAATGCTGGTGTGGATGTGGAGAGAGAGGAACACTCCTACACTGCTGGTGTTACTGCAAATTAGTTCAACTTCTGTGGTAAGCAATATGGAGATACCTCAAAACGATACAAGTAGATCTACCATTTGATCCAGCAATTCCACTACTGGGCATCTATCCAAAAGATCAAAAGTCACTTTATGAAAAAGACACCTACACTCGAATGTTTACAGCAGCACAATTCACAATTGCAAAGCTGTGGAAACAACCCAAGTACCCACCAATTCATGAGTGGATTAATAAAATGTGGTACATGCATACCATGGAGTACTATTCAGCTTTAAGAAACAATGGTGATATAGCACCTCTTGTATATTCCTGGATACAGCTGGAACCCATTCTACTAAGTGAAGTATCTCAAGAATGGAAAAACAAGCGCCACACGTACTCACCAGCAAATTAGTATTAACGGATCAACACCTAAGTGGACATATAGGAATAACATTTATTGGGTGTCAGGCAGGTGGGAGGGGGGAGGAAGGGATGGGTATATACAAACACAATGAGTAAGATGTGCAACGTTTGGGGGATGGACACTCTTGAAGCTCTGACTTGAGGGGAGGAGGAGCATGGGCAATATATGTAACCTTAACACTTGTACCCCCAAAATACGCTAAAATAAAAAAAATTTAAAATAAAATAAAATAAATAAAATAAAAAGTGTGAAAAGCCTCCATTTTTTGTTTCCATTTTTAGCCTGAGAGCATTCTTTCTTTTCCTTACTGTCATTTCCAACACAGAATTCTAAAACTAGGTTTGAATAATATTAGAATTGAGTTTGAATAATATTAGAACTGAGTTTGAATAATACTAGAACTATTGAAGACAATTTAAATACTAATACACTTTTAATATTTTTATGATCATAAAATAATTCATAATTATACAAATTTTATATAGATTTAAAATATACACTTGAAATATTTAATAATTAAAATTATAAAGCTAAAAATAAATAAATATAGAAAAAACATAAAAATCATTAATAATCTCTTATGCACCCCCACACGCCCTTGTTAATATTTTGGATTTTTTTTCTACACTTTGTTTCCATTAATAAATACATACACATATATGCACAACAAGTCGGGTCCAAAGTGACAGAAGCTCATTCAAGAGATGATACCCATAAATCAGTAGAAGATGCAAGCTGATACTTAGGAAAGAGATGAGGTCTGGGAATGCTGACCTGGGAGGTCCTTCTTAGAGTAACCAAAGTAGAGACTTGCTCTTGGAGGAAGAGACTGGAGGAACAAAATAAGAGTGAGGACTAAAAGTTGGGATAAGGACCATACTAAGACGTGGGAAAAAGAACTCTTGAAAAAACAGTAGGTGCAATCAAAGAGGTAGCAGAAAAATTGGGATATTGTAGAAAAATGTCAAAAAGAAGAGATTAATCAACTACTAAATCCTGCAAAGAAGTTAAGGAGCATGAGTACTAAGAAAAAGCTAACATATTTAGCAATCAAGAAGGCCATGGTGCAAATGTCAGCTTACGGGAATGCAAAGAGAACAGGAGATAGAGACACGTGTGGGTAGATCATAGAGACAAACAAATCTGGCCAGAAGGAAAGGTAACAAACCAAGTAGAAGTTTTCTTCAGGATGGCAGAGATCTGTTCACTTTCCATCCTCTCTGGAAGAGAAGCCCAGTGCACTGAAGGACTGAAGATGCTGGGAAGAGAGAAGAAAATGAGGACACAAAGGCCCAAAGGCAGAAGGAGAAGATAGACTTGAGAATGAGGGAACGTGACAGGAAAAAAGAACTAGTGTCAGCTTAGAGATATTTCAAGCTGATGAGGAGACGAGGAACCTCAGGCTAGGTAAAGTTAGTAATTTTAGTACCAAGGTATGTCATGGGACAAAATTCAACTTAAATCAAGAAACATCTACATTAAGCTGCATCTGAGGGCCTACTCTTATAGAAACAGAAAAACACTCCTCATTATGTCTTTGTTTCAACTCACCCCTGGCATGAGAACAAGACTGGTGTTTGTGTGAAACTTTATAACAATTGAAGTTAAGGGGAAGGCACAAAACTAGCTAACCACTGACACAAAGGACTGAGAAACTCTTATTTCCTTAAACGAGGCAAAATATTAATTTATTTTAATTTTTTTTGGATAATACAAATATCCACTCACAATACATGGTCAATAAATATTGGTGAATGCTACATGTAATGAGTTGTTTCTGTGCTATGTGGTTAATTGCATAATTGCTAGTTTAATATACAGAATTAAAAGCAAATCAATGCAGGATGAAATACCCACCCATGCTTTCCTAAACGTCTATGATTAAACAAGGAATGATGATTCACAGTACTCACACGAAGTTATACTGAGGTTGCTTCTCTGTAATAGAGAAGTAGGGCTGGGTTGCCACTGTGATCTTCCCAACCCCTTCCACATCCAAAGCCCCATTTCCCTTCTCACCTGTGGAAAGTCAGCCCCACCTTGGATGACACCAAGTTAAAACACTAATGTAGACATCTTTGTGTCATAAACCCAACAAACTGGAGAAACAAGAATGCTTACTGACCTCCTTCCTTAACTACTCCTTAAAAAGGGATCTAAAATTTATGAGTAATAAAATTTAAAAAAAGAATGTTTACCTTCTAAGTATATGCATAACTAAAGCCTACAACTGAAATATTAAATGTCTGGATCTTCTAAACTGGTTTCCAACTTCAAATACAAACATGCATTAAAAGCAAAAGCCAATTAGTTTCATCATGAGCAGTGTGTGAAGAGTTGGTATGATTTAAGGAAGTAAAGGTTGCAAAGATTTTCATTTGACTGTAGATTTACAAAATGTTCAACAACTTCAGTTTCTGAAATAACTGCGAACCTTCTGTAGGTTAAAATAAACTAGTAAGTTAAATGTGGAAGTCTCTGAGGCTAAATCAAAGCAATGTCATCGGAGGGAAACTGAGAAGTATTATTCTCTTAGAAATATCTTGAGAGCGACTATCAGAAATGAAGTCCTACAGCCACACCACCCTGAATGTACCCAATCTCATCTGGTATCAGAAACTAAGCAGGCTGAGGTTAGTCTTGGATGGGAGAAATGAATCACAAATAAATTACTATACTCACATTATTCCACATTTCACAGATGTTTCTTCTACTTGCTTACATGAACCCTTCTCTCTGTGTTTTCATACCTACCAGCAACACTTGTAGATCTCCTAGTTTTTTTAACATTTAGCATTTAACTCTCCAATTAGTTCAAACTACTTCCACAAACTATCTTTTTCCTCTTCCAAAAGTTCCTTATTCTCAAATTTCTTCTTGAATTTCAGTCAAATTTCATTTTTAAAAAATTTTATTTTATTCATTTACTTTTTAATTTTTTTTAGAGATGGGGGTCTTGCTGTGTTGCTCAGGCTGGTCTCAAACTCCTGGCCTCAAGGGATCATCCTGCCTCAGCCTCCCAAGTAGCTTGAAGCCACCACAGCCAGTGAAATTAAAATTCTTTACATTTACCTTCTAAACTTTTTACTCACCTCCTCTCTTCCTTCCATCAGTAAGGACTCTCTAACTTCCTATCTCTTTCAGTTATTATCATTGGGCATTTTCTTAAAATCCTTGCATATTCCCTGAGGTGCTGGTAGCTTTAGAAGAGTCTCTGGAGAAGCATTAAACTGATTGTGACCAGGATGGGACAGTCAGGAATTGCTGAAGACTCTAATGCCTGCTTCGCCATCCATGATCATTCCAAATGACTTCAAAATTCCTGGCTTTCCCAGTGCTGGAATGACCGTGACCCCCACTCTATTCCTACAGCCCACTCCCAAAGCCACACCTGGTGTTTGTCACCACTGTCCTCCCCTTGCCACCGGCCTGCCAAACTCTTAAGCACTCACATCCATCACTCAGGCCAGAGCTCTTGTATCCTGAACAGAAGTCCCCGGTCTCCCCAGTCCCTGCTGCTTCCACCTCCCTGCATCCTCAGTCTGGTCTCATGGGGCCATCATTCCAATCACCCTCCACGTTTAACCTCAACTCTCTCCTCTCCTTGTCTTGCACCATACACACCCTTCAAACCCCATCCATGCCAGCTCTCCACTGCTACCTCCGGGCTGAGGTGCTCCGCTGGAGAGTCACACAGGACTGGCCCTGGTACGATCCCCTCAACCACGCTGGGCAGCCCCTACTCACGTTCCTAGTCATTTCCCTCTCCTTCTGTCCTTCAGCAGCAACCCCACACCAACAGCTCTCTATAGAGTCCCCACGTTTCCCCTCTTCCTCAACTGGCAATCTCAATGCCCACTTAGAAAATGAAACCACCTTCCAACCCCAGACTCATCTCTATGGGCAACTGTTCATTTCTTCCTCTCCGGTGGTATTCTCCCCACTCCTGCGCTTTGGAACCCATCCATCCGCCCCTAACCCTGCAGCACCAAGGCCCTCCATTTCCCCTCTCCCTCTGGTATCATCAAATGCTCTCATAGGCATAAAAAGATGCCCAATACTCTTACATTTTTTAAAAGATGGCATGTATTAAAAACGAAACATTTCTATAGAGAACGTTTAACACTCCACTAAATACTCAATACGGTGGTCTGCTCAATCTTCATCGTTTCCCTCACCTATGTTGTCAGTGCCTGCCTTCCCTGGTCCGCCCTGATATAGACACTGATGTCATTCCCTGTTGCTTCAGCTTCAGCATGTTCCTAAGCCACTCTGACCAGGCCCTCAGCCTTCCTACATCTAGATCTAGAGGGTCCTGTTGGCTCTCCACCCTGAGGCTTTCTTTCTCGGACCTGCAACTCTGACTGCTCCACTCCTGACTTAAAGTTTCAGATTTGTACTCCAGGCATCTGCTGGGACTGCAGCTTGATCCCAAACCCCAACTTACTGCACTCACGTCCTACCAAATGCCCTGACAAGAGACCAACTCCTTTTCCTTGGGGGTCTAAACCTCATCTCTCATCTCAATCCCACAAATTATTAGGGGTCCTCTTGCTCCCCAAATCACATCATTACCACTTACAAGCAGAATAAAAATACTACCATAGCCTACAGACTGTTCTACTGGATTGATAAGATCCACCTTGGACTGTTGGGTTGTATTTTTTTTTTTTAATCTTGGGTTTATCAAGTTCCCTTAGAAACTATATTCAGAACACGGCTGGCCACTGTCACCCTGGGATCCTTTGTTTCTGGTTTCCTATAATTTTCTTCTGGTCCCCAACCAATTTCCCATGATATCTATGGGCAAACACTCACTTTGTAACAAGGGGTTTAATTCATTCATTACGTTCATTCAATCACTACTTACATTATGGTACGTGTTATAACTGAGTTCTGAAATGTATGCAACTCTTTATTAGTGGCTAGCAAACTATACTATTACAGACTATTATATTTCATAATTGTACATTGTATATAACGTTAGTACTCTAGGACTTATGCTCAGAGACAATTACTATTTTAAGAGTTTGCCCTAAGCAAGGTATTTGCAAAACTGTTCAATAAGGCAAAAACAAAGAGAACAATAATATCAGGTAGTAATATACTGAAAAACCAAAACTTAAGACAAAAATTTGGGGATCCCCAAGTTTACAAATGTATTTATAAACAATTTATATTGATTTCTATTTGACAAATACTTGTCTTTCTCATTTTTATATTATCCAAACAAAGGATTTGAAAAATCTGAAAAAACACTGAGAAAAAAAATAGCAGTAAACTTATATATTGTATCTTCTGAAATGAATACTGAAGAGAAAGAAGGCACACTAAAAGCAACTGGTTCTAAAGTAATTTCTTCATGAATGTCGCACAGAGCAGGACTTAATAGCTTATTAGACATCCACCTGAACATGACATGCAAAGGACATAACAAGTATACAACCTAAAACAGACAACAATGTCAGAGGTAGAAAATGACATGCAGGGACATCCTTAATACAATCACTTGGAGAATAAGTTAAGAAGGACAGCCACACGAGACCCTCTAATCCCTTCCTGAATGACACACCTGATAACTCAGGAGTTCTAGTTCCGCTGTTATTTTGCCCTGGTTCAACATATACCTAGATATGAGAAAGGACAAAGGAAAACATTTCCCATTTACTGAAAACAAGTTTAATTATCAGATGCTAAATCTCTGTTACACTAAAAAAAATTCAGATGAATTAAAACGTGGCCCCACTTCAAAGCATTAGCATGTCTTTCCAATCTTAATGTCCCTCACTAACATGTTCAAGAAGAAACTAAACTGAGCATTTAAAATTAAGCAGTCCATCTTTAACCTTCTGCTGGGAACATGGGCTAAACAGTGTGCTTATTTTAGTTGACATATAAAAAGAATCGCATCTATGTGGAACCCTAAGGTTAAAACAGGATTTTAAAATGTAAACAGCAGTAACAAGAATATATTGAATTATGTAAGTCCCAATATGTTAAAAATAAATTTTCATGCCAAAATGGTATGGAAAGGCCAATGATTATGAGTCACTGAAATAAAATGCAATAACTGAAAAGTTTATATTTAGAGCAAAAGGAGAGATAAAATAATTTAAAAGCAAGTTTATGGTTTTCATTCTCTATTAGAAATCTTTCAAAATTAATGCACAATACAAAGTCAATGGAGAATGGAGAAACAAAGTCAATAAATATTTACAAAGGCTCATGTTATATTAAAACATAAAAATGAGTATCAAAACATGGTTTTTAAAAGGTCGAAAACCAAAAATCATGTTTGGAGTACAGGTATATAGCTAATTTTAAATTCTGACCAATTCACATTAAAAAAAAAAATTGTCAGCAAAAGAGCCTGATTCCTTTCTGATAGCACAGAAGTCCTTACAGAAGGGTAGAAGCATTTTCATTTTCACCCCAAACAATAAAAGAAAGTCACTGTGTCACTCTACTATCCTTCAATTATCACAGTTCTTGGCATAAAAATCACCTTCCAACAAGCACAGGTGGCTCAAATTTCCACTCTGCCCTAAGTAGCACCACTCTGAATATCAATTACTTCCAGCAATTCAAACCACCAAAATAACTTCAAATTGCAAAGATTTTGCCATTTTCATTTCCCCATTAAAGCCCATTCATCATAAGTTTAAGCAGAGTTATAATGGGCAAGAAACAGGCAGAATGAAGTAAAGTGTTTTAACCACAGGGGGCCCAAACTAGATGGCCTCACCAAAGCTGCCAAACTGCTTGTGCTAGAAAGCCCTGCCCCCATGTGGCCGGCTGCAGGGCTGGTACAGCTGGCCAGCCTGCCCTGGGGCAGGCACAGGGAGACAGTTCATATCTAAAATTATCATGTTAAATAAATTTAAAAAAAAAAAAACAAGATAACAACAAGCAACTCTCTTTGTATACCACTGAAGGATGCTATAGAACCAACTCATTATTTTGAGAACACATAAAAGAATCAAGCATTTATTCTGCCTTTTCTATACAAATTATACTTCAAAGAAACCAAATAACTGATGAGAAGTGTCTTTTTATAATATTCCAACTATTAGAAGATGTAAAAAAAAACCAAATAAATAAAATTATCACGTTAAATGCCCGCCTCTAGCTGTTACAAGATTCATTATAGTGGGCAATGTGAATACTCAACCAATAACTGCTGGAATGTGGAAACAACAGCTTGTATCTGTGTAATGTGTTATGTGAGGTTCCATCCCATAGTTGCAGCAAACATGGAACATCCAAGCTCTGGGGTAAGGCTGAGGTCCAATTTAAATAACATCTTTCCTGTTTCGCTTTACTACATATGACCTATTAGTTACTATTTTAAAGGTTGTGTGCAACTTTCTTCAGTACTGAGGGCAAATGAGGCATCCTGGAACTTTGGGCTTTTGGTATTCTCTCTCTGTTGGTATCCACTCTGCAGTCTGGGACCACCCCTAGCTGCCCAGGATCTCTCTGGGAATGCTTTAATCCTCTCTTGGTTGTATCCCATGCGCTTCCCAAACCAGAGCCTACAGCTGCCGAGCTCTACCCACTAACAGCCATTTCCCAAGCCTGTACTGTGTCTCCCTCCCCTGCACCCCCAACCCTCAGGTCAGGCTCTCAGCACCTCTGAAGGCCAAAGCTGGCTGCAGTGCTGGTGAGTCACAAGAGAAGACAAGGGAAAACACCACCCTGGCTATACAGCAGGTGCTATGATCTCAATGTCTGCATCCCCCCAAATTCATTTGTTGAAGCCCTAACCCCCCCCCAAGGTAATGGTATTAAGAGGTGGGGCCTGTGGAGGTGATTAGCTCATGGGGGTGGAGGGCTCATGAATGAGATTAGTGCCCTTAAGAAAAGGCCCAAGGCATGGTGGCACCTGCCTGTAGTCCCAGCTACTTGGGAGGCTGAGGCAGGAGGATCACTTGAGCCCAGGAGTTTGAGGTTGCTGTGAGCTAGGCTGACGCCATGGCACTCACTCTAGCCTGTGCAACAAAGCGAGACTCTGTCTCAAAAAAAAAAAAAAAAAAAAGGCCCAAGGGAGTTTGTTTGCCCCTCCCTCCCTGTAAGGACACAGCAAGACAGTGTCTGCCTATGAGGAAGCAGATCCTCACCAGACACTGTATCTACTGTGCCTTGGTCCTGGACATCCCAGACTCCAGAACTGTGAGAAACAAATTTCTGTTTTTCATAAGCTACCCAGTTTATGGTTTTATGTTATACCATATGTTACAGCAGCCCAAAAGGGCTAAGACGTCATGCGTTTGAACAACTTCTGGAGACAGGGCTGTTGTCCAAGCCCATTAGTGACTTCCAGAGAAGGACCTGCAGAACAAACAGGCCACAAGATATTCTGGAGAAGGCTGGGAAGGACTTGTGACAGCGTCCAAATCAGACTCTGAGGAATGAGCCTCTCTGTGACCTATGGAGTCGTAACTGCTGAGAATTAACTATAGCCTTTATTTCCCCACCTGCCATAGCAAGTGAGGAGTAAAGCACTGAGGAGACAGTGGTTTTCCTTTCCTGTTGGTTTCCCGGGCTGGCCCTGCGCTAGGGTACAGGGCAGGTGCTCATCCTGCGGGTGGCCCTCACCCTCTTCACCAGGTGCACGGGCAGGCCCCACAAAATGTTAGCGAGTATACAATAGGGGACTTTCCCACAAAAGAACATGTTTAGAGGCAGAAAATATATTCTAAAACTTCCATATTTCATTCTTATGCTCAAAAAGTCACATAATGACCAGGTTGGTTAAATTGCTTTCATTTAGACTAAACAGAATATCTGTTTCAAAGACAAATATAATGAGTTTTCTACATGTACTTGAAATTGTGTGTGCCCAGATATACATTAATTCTTAAGTTCCTCAGAGATGATTTACTCAATAACAAATGTGAAAATCAAATTCCATTCACTGAGTGAAAAGTAATAAAATAATTTAAGATCATCTCTGAAAAGCTGGAGCCAATCTATATTAGATAAAAAAAATTATTTCCATAAATTAATTCATTCAACGTACATGAAGACATTTTATCTTTATATTTCTATATTTTTCAAGCCTGCCTGCCACCCCACTGCCCTTGACCAATGTCACCAATCACCTGCAAATGTCCCCCCACCCTTGCCACTTCCAGACTGGTCACCATAAGCACAGCACTGCAGTGGGCCCTTTTCATAGACTGGGGCATGGGGACAGCTGTGACTGTCAGAAATGTAAGATAACTGTCAAAAATACATGACATCAGCTCTGTGGATTCTGCAGCACTGACGGCTCTCTCTGTTCTGTGACTGTGTGAAAAAAATTATGCTATCCCTTCTCTGTCAAGATAAAAAAATAAAGTAAAAGATGAGTTCCAGTTCCACGTCCTTAAAAGACCTTCTCTGACTTCTGGCAGGCCCATATTTCCTTTGCCCTCACCCAGCTGTTTGAGGCCACACACATCTCTGTGAGTTACTCGCTCCCTTCCGGAAAATGCCCTCCTCAGCTTCTTCAACCTCTATGCATGAATTTCCTTTGCCGGCCACTCGACTTCTGATCACCTGTGCGCTGGTGGTGCTCCCTGGTTCTGCCTTAGCCCACAAAACCACCATAGAAGCAGAATTCCTCCCCACCCCCCTTTATTTTTAAATAAAATGGTCTATGCCACTCACCCTCCAGTAGAACAGATAAAAGCAGAGCTACTCCCCACTGAAAGAGAAGGTAGAGGGTTGAGACCCCACCCACTACCTCCTTCCCACCCACCCCCACCTGGGGTATTTCTGCAGAGCACTGGGGTTTGGAACCACCAGCAGTTTCCTTCAGCCAGCCTGTATGCTCAGCTCCTTCTCCCATCCCTCCTCTGCTCCCTCGACCCGATGACCACCTCCCCACTTTTTGCCCCAACTAAGCCCTATGTGTCCTTCCACATCCAGTTCAAAGGGCACCTTCTCTGTGATTCTTTCTGTACCAGGTAGCTTTGAGCACCCCCTCATCCCCCGAGGTACCTTGTACTGCCATCACTACTGTACAGGTGCCATGCATTCGTTCACACTTCTGCCTGATCTACTAGATTATGACCACTTTCAAGGCAGACAAGATGACGATGACGGTGGGTGTGCTTGTGTGTGGTGTGGAGGGAGTTGCAGCTGAACCCAAAAAGGCTCTGCAGTGGTCTCGTTGTGAGGCCGGCACCTTCACCCGCATGAAGAGGCTGTGGGGAGGGCAGTGAACAGAAAAATGGAGAGCAGAGGTGGCTGCTGGGCTCCAGCCCCACCAACCAGAACTGAATCTCAGCCCAAGAAAGGGAGAGGGCCAGGCAAAATCCAGGTACCGCTGTCATGAGCCTTTATGAAATATGAATTAAGGCAGAACACCGAAGGCCTCAGAGTCTCTACTTTCAGACAGCATTTTCTCTATTTTGTTCACTAAGACCTAAATTTCTAAAAGGCCTATTTTTTTTACTCAGTTCTGATGAATGAAATCCTGCCTAAAATAGGAGTCGACAAGCTCCCCAACTAGTACTTGCTAGTGAAAAGAAACTCAAAAGAGATGAGAGATACTGGCACAGGTCCAAGATGGAGACAAATTCTGAGCTGCAAAACCCATCCGGGAAGCCTGCCGGGTGAAGATGAAGGCTGACACCACTCATAGGGATGGAGAGCTTGAAGCCCTTGTACTTGAAACCATTTTAAAGAACAAGAGCCCTTGCAAGGCTATCTGTAAGAGCCCCTTAGAAATATCTGGACATTCGCAGTTTAATGAAGAAAGTACCCATTAAGAGCAAAAGTCTCCTACTAATTGGTTGTCAATTGGCAAACTGCATTCAGACTGGCCTCTGGAACTCCTGAAGTTATATAAATAGCCAGAGTTCCTGTTCTGCAGAAGAGCCTCAAATCTCTCTGACTCTTCTTACTTTGGAAAATTAATAAGGGCGATAATTCTAGCAGACTCTTTTACCCCCACAGAAGGCTGGGGGTGGGCCACAGCATGCTCTGATATCCCTTCCGGTTCACTGACGCCCAGGCCAGGTGCTGGGTGAACTACCCAGAGCAGGCCTCCAGGGGAGGAGACTTGTTCACGAGCACTGATGAGAACCTCCTCCCAATCGGTTTTTCTTTTCTTTCTTTCTTTTCTTTTTTAAGTGAATACTCTCTGTATTTTGGTTAATCAACAATCTTCAGCACCCATTACAGATAAAACAGTATGCTGCACACTAAGCACACAAGAATAATCAAGACTACCCTGGCCCCGGCCTTGACGAGCATACATTCTCATGGAAGAGACAGACAAAAGACTAACAAAATAACTGAAAGCTGCAATAAGACACTGGTGAGACAAGACCACTAGCCCAGTGGTCTAAATTCTAGAAGATATGTGGAAAGCAATATGGAGATACCTTAAAGCGATACAAGTGAATCTACCATTTGATCCAGCAATCCCATTACTGGGCATCTACCCAAAAGATCCAATGACACTCTACAAGAAAGACACCTGCACTCGAATGTTTATAGCAGCACAACTCATAATTGTGGGTGTGGAATTGGGCTGTGGAAACAGCCCAAGTGCACATCAATCCAAGAGTGGATTAATAAAATGTGGTATATGTATACCATGGAGTACTATTCAGCTCTAAGAAACAACGGTGATATAACACATATTTTCCTGGTTAGAGCTGGAACCCATACTACTAAGTGAAGTATCCCAAAAATGGAAAAAAAAGCACCACATATACTCACCAGCAAACTGGTATTAACTGAGCAGCACCTAAGTGGACACATAGGTACTACAGTAATAGGGTATTGGGCAGGGGGGAGGGGGGCGGGTATATACATACATAATGAGTGAGATGTGCACCATCTGGGGGATGATCATGCTGGAAACTCAGACTTGTGGGGGGGGAAGGGCATTTATTGAAACCTTAAAATCTGTACCCCCATAATATGCCGAAATAAAAAATAAATAAATAAATAAATTCTAGAAGATAGCAGCAAAGGGTTTTTATGAGAGAGTGAGAGTGAGCACACAAGTGAGCAGGCATCGTCTCTTGACATAAAAGATTAGTGGTAAGGCCCTTCTGTATGAATTTACAATCCAATCCATGAGTTTAGCCAACCCTTCTTGAACTATTTTATAATTAAGGAAAATCTTATTGTTGTCACTCAGAATTTTGGCTTCTTTTGCTATTTATTAAAAACAAAAACTAGGCCAGGCACAGTAGCTCACACCTGTAATCCTAGAAGTCTGGGAGGCTAAGGCAGGAGGATAACTTGAGGCCAGGGTTCAAGACTAGCCTGGGCAACATAGCAAGACTCCATCTCTATTAAAAAATAAAATTAGCCTGGCATGGTGGTGCAAGCCTGTAGTCCCAGCTACTCGGGAAGCTGATTCAAGAGAACTGCTTGAGTCCAGGAATTTGAAGGTACAGTAGGCTATGATCATGTCACTGCACTACAACCTGAGCAAGAGAATAAGACACTGTCTCAAAAAAAAAAAAAAATACAAAACTAAAACTAAACAACATTAAATTAAAATCCTCCATGCTTTAAGGTATTTAAAGGAAATATTTTGTATGCAAAAATTAGAAATCATTAAAAAACAGGTATAATACTGGATTTTTTAATATCACAGTTCTGACCTAATGAATACTGTGGCTGGCTTTTTTGGGGGCAGAGAGGATTTCTGCCCCCCATGTTTATAAATACAAACATATATATACATATATATATAAATTGTACCAACACTGATAGCTTATCATTGACAAAATACTTTAATTTCATAAAGTCAATCTAATTCTTTCCTCGATTTTCTCTAAAGGACAGGAAACTGCTGCTAAATTTTTCCTTCTTTAACTGAACTTTTCCTGAAATTATTTTCACTGCGATCAAGTCTTACCTGTGGCCATACCACCCTGAAGGCATCCGATCTTGTCTGAGATAAAGTATTTTATAGGTAAATTTTAAATCAGATTTTACCTACATCAAATGTTTACCAATTACAGTTTCAGTCACTGTGAAATTCTTTCTACTGACTGCTGTTGATTGTTTGTTTGTTTTATAAAGTCCAATATCCCAAATCAAAATCTGAAGATTTTAAATCTGTCATTGAAGACTTTATTCTTTTGTTGATAAGAATTCAAAAATAAATTTTATTATGTCACATGTTAGCAAATGTCAATTTTAATTTTACTTTTTTACTTCTTTAAGCTTTTCCCCACAACAGAATGTCAACTAATAAATGTAGAATGAATGACAGGGACAGAAAAATCACTATTTGGCAACCATCACAGAGGTGGCTGATTTGGGCAGGAGTCATCCAGGGAGGCTAAGGCTAGTGGATGAAAGTTTAATGAGAAATATTGCTGTAACAATGGAATACCTACCATGAAACAACAATCAATTATCCAGAGGAAAAACGGTGAGTCAAGCATGAAGAAACGTGGCAGACACAACACGACCAGGTTGGTGCAGTGGGACGGTTCAACTTTGTGTGCTCCCTGGTGAGAGGCGCTGAGGATAGCACCGCAGCATCTTGCTGGTACTGCTGCCAAGAACGCGTGACCTCAATCTGGTCATGAGGAAATACCAGCCAGACCCAGGCTGAGGATTCATTAAACTTGCCAAGGCCATCAAGGACAGGAAGGGCTGATTTGTTTCCATTTTCAGTGGTCCTCTCACAGTTTGCCGCCAGCAAGGTCATTTACTCACGTGATCACATCCCTTCATGCATTCAACAAATATTTAGACTGAGTTCTACTAAGCTGTTAGCATTATGCCAGGTATTATGAAGCAATCTAGTTTTATGACACCTGATCGGTCTTTGAAATTGGGGAGGCAATATGGGCACGTAAATCACAACATAAGATATCCTGTAAGGTTGTGCAGTAAAACAAAGACTTCCTAGAATGAGGGAAACTTGGGGAACGCTTAGTCCTGCATAGACAAGATTTCATACAGCTCGCTAAACACACTAAACCTTTTTGTATTTTAACCATTTAGCTGCATTTTTTTCCTAAAATGTATTACATAGGTTGGGCGCAGTGGCTCACGCCTATAATTCTAGCACTTTGGGAGGATAGAGGCCAGGAAGATCGCTTGAGACTAGGAGTTCAAGACCAGCCTGGGCAACATAGCAAGACTCTGTCTCAAAAAAAAAAAACGAAAAAAGAAAAAAGAAATGTATTACATACTTTTCTGACTTCTTAAACTGAATAGAATTTGGTCATGTTTTATGCAAATTTTGGTTGTGCAAATTTAAACCATACAACATAAAACATTAATAAAGTCTCACTTCTTAAACATCTGAAATTATGCAAATGCTCCAAATTGAGAATAAGCATCGAGAATTATACAATTTCAAACCCGCAGGCTGAATGGACTATAGCCTGTGTCTATACTACTGGTCCATGGCAAATCACTTTATCTGGAAAACAGAAATAAGCCATCATACTTTGTGAGTCTTATGAGAAAATTAGTCTCACAATTATATGAATTTTGAATTATGCAGAGGTCTCAGATATATCTCTTTCATAAAATACCATGATATCAATTATAATTTAACCTACTTAACGATTTGGCATTAATTTTCTAGTCTGTACAGTGGTGAGTTCAAGACCTGATGGGGTATGTAGGTGGAGAAGACCCTGCTGGCTACCTACAAAGTATCCGTTTCCTCCTCCTTCCTCACTCACAGAATCCCATTTTTAGCCCTAGGAGCCTGTGCTATCAAAACTCCCAATTTTTCATTCTCCCTTAGCACAGGAAATGGCAACGTGACATAGTAGTTCTTGCCAAGGAGCTGTAGGAAGACATCTCTGGGGCGGGTGTCTCCTCTGAAACAAAAGAGCGAAGCTTCACTAGGAAGCTGGAAAAAGGCTTCTTTTTGCTGGAAATACAAGGTGTGAAGGCAGACACATAGCAGCCACCTGGAGACCAGAGGGCTGAGGCCTACAGAATGAGGGCAGCCTGGAAAGGCTGACAAAGCAGGTTGCTGGGAACATCACAGCACAGCTATGCCAACCCTGGGCTGTCTACCCCAGAGTCCTTGCCACATGAGAAAATAGCTCCTGTTAGTTCACCTTAAACGACTACCATTCAATCAGCAAAAGGCACTGATATCTGAGGACCATTTATGTGCTCCTCTTCTACACAGTCTTATTTACTATGTCTTTTATATTCTTATAGCTATTATTTATGCATTTTCAGACCTTTCATTTGGTCAAAGAACTCTGCTAAGCAAATTGATGCATGGCATTTGCCAGACCAGAGCTAGGTCCACATGAGGCCCAAGACAGAAACGGGAAGCGGGAGAGAGAGCTTTAATGGAGGTTTCCTATGCTTGAAAAAGAGGGTCACAGATAGGAGACGCTGCCCTCCCTGCCTTTATCCACGTGGATGTGAGGCCTGAACTGCTGCCCCATTGTGTTGCAAGCCCACTGATGAAACCTACACAGAGGAGAGTAGATGCAAAGTATCCCAAGAAATGGAACTTGACCATGGGATTCAATCAGTCCTGAAGATTATCCTACCACTGAACTTCCAGTATGTGAGCTAATAAATGGTTTTACCATTTACACCAATTTGAGTCAGTGTTCTGTTACTTGCAAACAGGAACATTTAACTGCCTCAAAATGTGAAATGCCTAGCCCACTGTGAGAACAGAAGCTGGCCCAATCCCCTCCACCACCACCCCACCACTGTCAATACCTCCAATGTCACCTCCACCTCCACCATCAGCTCCACCGTCAACTCCACTATCATCAACACCCCCACCTCCTCCACCTCCATGACCGACCACCAACACCTCCATCTTCGCCACAAGCATCATCACCACCTCCAGTCTCACCTCCATCTCCTTTGTCTCCTCTTCCACCACCTTCTCCACTACTATCCCCACCATCATCATCACCTCCACCATCTCCACCACCACCACTACTTCCTCTACTTCCACAGCCACCAGCACTCCACCTTTACTACCACCACCTCCACCCTAGCACACCCCCAGCACCACCACTACCTACACCTTCACCATTACCTCCACCACCATCACCTGCACCATCACCATTACCTCCACCACCACCACCTACACCTTCACTATTACCTCCACCACCACCACCTACACCTTCACTATTACCTCCACCACCACCACCTACACCTTCACCATTACCTCCACCACCATCACCTGCACCATCACCATTACCTCCAACACCACCACCACTACCTACACCTTCACCATTACCTCCACCACCATCACCATGACCTCCACCATCACCACCTGCACCTTCACCATTACCTCCACCACCATCACCTGCACATCACCATTACTTCAAGCAGCACCACCAGCACCACCTCCACCTCCTACCCCTCCTCCACCACTGCCCCATATACTTTGCATATTCAACAAATTTCTCCCTTATTTCTTAGTGCTTAGGCCTGTTCCCCATAAGAGAAGTCAACAGATGAAGTAAGTCAGTTATTTTATCTGCCATATGTCAAGTGACTTGTATTACATCATCCTCCTGCTTTTTGATCCCCATTACTTTAATATTTAATTGTCTCTAAGCTTTCCTTTATTCAGCTGCCACAGTTGATGAAGCAATCAGTCAAACAAAAATCAACCAACATAGATTTAACAAGCATAAAATCTGTCATGTTTGATATTGGGGGGAATATAGAAGACATGCTCCCTGTCCTTGAAGAGCTGGAGTGCACGACACAGTCAGAGAACAACACGTGCACTGAGAGTCAAGGGCACAGTGAGGAGATCTGCCAGTGACCTTGGAGCCAGCACCCACTCCGACACAGAGGAGATGTGAAAGCGAACAAAAAGATACCCCAGTCACTAGAGCTCGGGGTGAGAGGAGCAGTCATGTGCCCAGAGCAGAGGGGGCCCACAAGGCCCCTGGCAGTTTCTTCCAGACCCTCCTGCCGGTGAAGTGAGCAGTGGTGATCAGAGCGGGAGTGAGAAAGGTAGAAGAAGCCGCCCCTCCCACAGGATGGGGAAGCCGATATGCCGATCTGTGTCCCTTCCCAGGATCTCCTGCCACCGCGCTCCCACCTGCCAGTGCCCATTCTCCTCAGTCACCAGCCAGGCGTCCGCCTTAACCTGGAATGTGTTCAAAGCCAACAGGGAATTCAGTTTCAAAACAGTCCTCTGGGGCCTCCCAGGCTCCCACAGATCTCATGGTAGGAGGTCTCAAGAAGTAGATGAAGAGGGAGACATTTTTTATGATTGGTATCTTCACAGGGTTACATATTTTCCTATGAGTCTGCATGGGGATTCTTCTTTATTAGGAGAAAGACGTATTTTTTCAAATGTGAAAAAAACCATAGAACTATGATTCAGACAGTGGCAAAATGTGATTTAGTAGCCCAAAAATGTACTCAAATGTAACACTCCAAATAATATCAAAATTTCTCCTCCAATGACAAAAACTCTTCTAAAGGTTTTGAAACATGTATCCTCTTTGCCTAATGATTCTCAGGGAAAACAGAAGCCTCCTTTTTTCCAAGGTTAAGGGAACATCACCATAAACTATTAATTGGATCACTGTTTCTATTCGTTGTGCATAAAACTTTTCATAGTACTTTTCTATGGGCATAGAGAAGTAGCAATCTAGATTTAGACATACAAAGCAGGAAATAAATTGCTTAAGTTTATGTTCCAGAATAGCTTCTCTCCAAACTGCATGAACTGGCTCCACTCCCCTATTTTAGGAAGGCAGACTGATCAATTATCACTTAAACTTCTTTGACTACACACATGGAACCTGAGAGGGAGGAAGGGACAGAAGTGAAAAATGTAAGCCAATCGCTCTAAACAAGCGATGAAGGACACCAGAGTGAAATGGAATAGCTAAGAACGTAAACATCAGTCACTAACTCTAAACACAGTCACTTTTCTTCTTCATATTGATTGTCAATATATCATTTCATCAACTCAAGGGGAAAAAAATGACCTGTCACCTGGTGTATATAGCATTTTACCCATTAAAACATGGAAGAAAAGCTCCGGTTTTCTAAGCAAAATACATCTACAGAATAGGCGTGTCCAGTCCAGATCTCGCCTAATGCAATTTCACCAACCATCTCTGGGACACTGTCTCAAGGAACCAGGGAGACTGGCTGGACTCCAGTCCTCCTCAGCAAGCTAGGATGCCAATCAATTATGCTGTAGGGTTTACAAAATGAACTAGAATGCCCATCCCATTTAATCCCCACTGAGAAAGCTGAAACAATCGCTTCTCCCCAGGAGTGAAATGGCATCATTCTGATGATGCCCGGGACCACAGCCAACAGTCTCAGCTGGAACCTGAGGCTTCTCGGCCAGCAACCGGGACCCTGAAACTACAGCAAGTGGCTCTCTTGCTCCACTTGCTGTGTTTTTCCCAAAGCAATAAAAGTTGTATTTTTTCTTAGACAAATTTGGAAGAGTTAAAAGTAAAATGTAAAAATAACACTATAAATGTTATTTTGTTGGTCATACAAATTTGCTGTGTACATATGACAGGAGATTATTAACTCAGTCTATATCTTTGTATTTTAAGGTTCTCTGTCTACTTCAGTTGTCATAGGAAGCCATGCTTTTACTAAGCATTTTTATAAATTTTAAAAATAGCACGTAATATGACAAAATTTTCAGTGTTTTTTGAACTGGAACATTCATGAAGAGATATCTATGGTGGGCTAAGCTATTTCCTAAAGGGAATAGGATCATCTATTCCTATATTGAAAGTCATTACACATCCTTTACTAAATATCTTCCTTTAGACTTTGTGGCTAAGGTTTTAAAACTTGGTTCTCCATGATTATATTACAAAGTCAATTTCCTTAGAGAACCAATTCTGAACACCTTTCACCTCCCTATGAAACCCTTTTCTAACCCATACTTTTTTCCAAAAGTATAGTACTTCCTCCTTTTAAAAAAGGAGATAGAATTGTAATGGTATAGGGAAAGATATCTTTTTTAGCACCATGCCATAGATGCTATATGTCTCTACATATTTTGGATATTATAGTATTAATTGCCATATCTTATGGTAATGTGAGTAGCCAAGCTGTTAAGCGTTCCCTTTTATTTTTTTATTGTTTGGAAAATCAGTTTATTGCTTTTCTAAAAATGGAACATGTTCATTGTAAAAATTTCTAACATTCTAAAAATGTTCAAAGAGTAAAATAAATATAAATTGCTGCTCACTCCCCATGACTGTGAAAACCTGGGAAAGAAAACAAATGCAAATTGCAAAAAAACCAAATTGATTACAGTAATCAGATTTCATTAGTTAATGAATTAATATGAAAAAGAGATGAAATGTTAGTATATCAAAGTCCATGGCCTCTCAATGCATTCTTCAGAAGCAGAAAACCAAAATCAAAAACAACATAATCCACGAAGCCCAGCAAGCCATTACACCAGAACACACAGCTCCTCCCTGGAATCAGCTTCCTGTGAACTTCAATTTTTCCTCTCTTTTAACCTCAATGTCAAAATGCCTTCCCTTCAGGGATGCTAAGACATTTTAGTTTTGAGATAAAGTCAAATAGGAAAGACCAGCAAAAAGAAAAAAATTAATTCTGCACCTGGGTAGTGTTAGTCTTTTCCTTGCTTGGACTGTGTACTAACTTCAGGCAGATCAACTCTTTCATGGAATGAGGCAGAGAATAAGCTATCACATTTTTTAACATATTTGTCATGATAAAAAGATAATTCTATTTGCCACATTTTCTTCATAGCGGAAATATCCATTTCTATTTGTGGGAAACTGAACGCAACCTCACATGAAGTAAAGCTTTTTTTCTGTCATATTCTAGAGAAATTTTAACCTCTTTCCCAACCAGAATGATTCTGTTTAAGCAAGTAAACATATTTTATGACATGTCAAATTAATCAGTTATCTCATTATGTTATAGTAATGATAATATTTAGCATGATATGAAAAAAAATCCTGGTAACATTTCAATTTCTATTTTTATATTCCAACTAATAATTCACATTTGTTTCTCAATGAACTCAACATTTCACTTTTGAAAAACAACTGACTTAATTTTAAAGTATATTTATATTTTCTTTAGTCACTTTAACTGTTAGGTCTATTTAGCAAGACTTTTCTGTCTTTTTACTCCTTTTCTCAGTTGTTGGTTAAACATCTGCCAATAGGTCACATTTTACCTTCTTATGTCTTTTTTTTTTTTTTTTTTTGAGACAGAGTCTCACTCTGTTGCCTGGCTAGAGCGCCGTGGCATCAGGCTAGCTCACAGCAACCTCAAACTCCTGGGCTCAAGTGATCCTTCTGCCTCAGCCTCCTGAGTAGCTGGGACTACAGGTATGCACCACCATGCCCGGCTAATTTTTTTTCTTTTTGAGACAGAGTCTCACTCTGTTGCCTGGGCTAGAGTGCTGTGGCATCAGCCTAGCTCACAGCAACCTCAAACTTCTGGGTTCGAGCGATCCTCCTGTCTCAGCCTCCCGAGCTGCTGGGACTACAGGCATGCACCACCATGCCTGGCTAATTTTTTGTATATATATATTTTTAGTTGGCCAATTAATTTCTTTCTATTTATAGTAGAGACGGGGGTCTCACTCTTGCTCAGGCTGGTTTTGAACTCCTGACCTCGAGCAATCCACCTGCCTCGGCCTCCTAGAGTGCTAGGATTACAGGCGTGAGCCACCACGCCCGGCCCCTAATTTTTTATATATATATTTTTTTAGTTGGCCAATTAATTTCTTTCTATTTTTAGTAGAGATGGGGTCTCGCTCTTGCTCAGGCTGGTTTCAAACTCCTGACCTTGAGTGATCCTCCCGCCCTCGGCCTCCCAGAGTCCTAGGATTACAGGTGTGAGGCACCGTGCCTGGCCCAACCTTCTTATGTCTTGTTTCATAAAGTGTCCAAGACCACTTTTAAGTAAAATATTTCAATAAAATTATTTTAGTGAATATGAAAAATTAAAGTAAAAAAACAGCACTCCCATTTATTGAGCTTTTATTTTCATTAGTTATAGGTAAGAGATGTAAAAGATAGGATTTTATTTCAGACTTTGATACCATTTTTTGAAATAATGGTCAATGGTATCTTTATAATTCAGAAATTTTCAGAACTCAGAGGAGAGAAATACATACATCTAGTCTACTAAGCATCCTAAACATTCACTAATTTGCTATTGAACCCTATGTTACATAAATCTGAATAAAACCTTGTTACAGCAGAGAAAATCCTAGTATTTCCTTTATGGCATTATGGTATCTTTCTTATTCTAGTAGAGCCTGAAAGTGCAAGTGTTCCTTCAAAAACATGCATGAATTTACCATATATCCATATGAAAACCTGTCACTTGGCCTGAAAAAAAAATATGACCATTAATGTTAATCACTTAGAATAAAAAGAAAGCACCCTTGTTAACTGAATTGGGATCTGCTGTAATAATACTAGAGTAATTGTTGTCTGGCACTACAGGAAGTTGAGTGTTTGGAGTTAATCAGATACTTAAGTCTCTTCTTATATTGACATGTGGAGTTTTGACTTTCTAAGAAATTTATATTAATACTCTATTGAACTTAATTCAATTTTCTTGTAGAATTCAGGAAGCATTTCTCTATTTTCATCTCTGCATGACAATCATCATTGTGAATTATTTATTAGAAATGAATCATATGCATACCAGTTAAGAAAGCATTCTGGTTGGTAACCTGTTGGATAAACCATTTTTAAATAAAAAAAAGTCTACCACAAAATAAGCTTCTTGCATTTTTATGAAAATAAAAAATAAAATAAAAATTTTCATATTATTCGAAAAATGAGAAAAGCATTGGCCAGTCCACTTACAGTGAGCTCACAGAAATCGAAGCTATCAAGGCTTTTGCTTCTGTGTAGTCTCCCTTTAATTCGTCTTAAAGAGGGTTTTCCTTGGCTGACACTAGAAGTAGCACCATTAGGATTTTCAGAGGATGGCGTTACCCTGCAAAAAGGGAAAAAATTCTTAAAAAGACATGTTTACAGGTGAGCACATTTCTCAAGTTTGAAGTAAACGTTTACTTGGGGCTAGCTTAGAGAATGTCACGTTCCTCTTTTTCAACCAAAAAGCTAAGAACCACAGTGGAGCTACATTCTATCAGATACCTTTTCTAAACATTTCTTAGCAGCTGGCTACTTTAGAAATCTTAGAGTTCAAATATTCCAACATTAAGATTCATTAAAAGTCAACTCTGCAACCATCAAAGAAGCAGTTAAGACGAGATGGAAGTCACCAAGGTAACTCACAGGTGTCTGCTTCCCTCTGGGCAGTTATTTATCCAGCACTCAGTGCGGCGCCTGGTGCACCCAGTACAAGTCAGCTATTACTGTGCTCATCCACAGACACTGTTCAGCGTGCTTTTGTTAAGCATGAAAAGAACTCTTACAAATTTAAACATGACAGTCAACACTTAATTCAGCATAATTATGGAATCAAGAAAACACTGATAAGAAACAGCAAATAATCTAAGTCATATAAAGAGTGCACATTGGGATACATGTACACGCATATAAACACAGTCTCTAGACTGGCATATGCTCTCTCATTTCTATTTTACTATTGGTGGTAGCCTTAGAACAAACCAGCTAGAAAGAAGATGCCCTAGGTACCTGCAAGGAAACTGCTAGGTAGATTACTGTCTTAAAAATGACAAAGTCTATAAAATAACGATTTAATACTGATTTCTGTGGTTTATGAAAATCAGTTTCCTTATTTTATGATCATGTCTCCTGCTTGTGATAGAATCTATGTTATTTATCAACCTTTGTGACCCACTTAATTTTTTATATCTAAAATGTCATCTGAAAGGGATAATTAAGGTCTCTGCTTAAAAAGACACACAAGATGGGCTATTAGCAAAATAAATTCGATTTATATATTAATAGGAGTAAGTATCATAAAACAGACTAGTTTAGGTATCGCTACAGTTTAGAATAAAAGTAATACATCCCCATAGTTAAAATATTTGAAGAGTATAGATACAAAAATGGGAAGTTAAAGCTGCCCTCCTCTCCCTGATCCCAAACTCTCATCCCTTTTCCAAAATCAACCACTATTAACAGTTCTTCGTATTGTATAACCTCTCAAATACTCATGCTTTTCAATGCATGTACTTATTTCCTTTTAAATTTTTTTAGTAAGGTGACCAAAGTGTTCATATTTTCTGCACCTTATCTTTTTCCTCGAATAATATACTTTGAAGCTCTTCCCATAATAACCCATATGGCACTATTTCATTCTTTTTAACTGCTAAACAGTACTCCATGATATAGATGTAACATAATTTATTCAACCATTCCCCTACTGAGGGACATTTAGTTTGCTTTCAAATGTTTGCTATCAAACCATAAAGCAATGATCATCCTTGACAGCATCTTTGGGTACAAATGTAATATTTACTTAGGAAAGACTCCTAGAAGTAGAACTACAGGGTCAGAGGTAAGAGCTTTCTAAATGTGGATAGTTACTGCCCTTCAAAAAGGCTGTACAAATCTGTACCTCCATCAACAGTATATGAAAATGCCTATTTGTGGGAGTCCCTAAACACAAGGGCAACTTCACCACACTATTGTTTTATAACTTGACCTCTCCATGCCCTTCATTACATTTTTGTCTTGAACTGCTGTTTCTGTACAAAGGACTATTATAGAGCTTCCACCATGAATATGGCTTTGTCAGTTGATCCTTATATGCCTATTAGTTTGTGCTTTTTATATTTTGAGTATTTTTTATTAGATGCCTTAATGTTTATGACTCAATTTTTAGGGATTTAATCTTTTATCATATAAAAAGATTCTGTGCCAATTAAAGATTTTACCATAAATACCATTTTATCTGATGATAATTTTTCCCATCTATATTTTTATATTAACTTTCACCTGGTTTGTCTTTTTTGTGTGCTTGTATCTTCAACCTTTCCAAGTCTCTCTCTTTTCTTAAGTTGTACCTTTAACCTTGGTAAATAGCATATGGCTGGACCGGTTTTTTTTTACCCAATCTAAGAGTCAATAACTTTTGAGAAGAACTTAATCCATTCAAATTTATTGTTTATTGGTGTTTAGATGTATTTCTGCTATCTTGTTTTATGTTTTTTTTTTTTTAATACTTTCTTCTTTATTTTTCCATCTTATTAGTATGATTAAGTTTTCTTTGTCCCCATCCTCCCTGGGACTTTTTCCCCTTCCAATCAGTAGTTTGAAAGTTATGTATCTTATTAAGGCAACTCTAACTCTAGCTAAATAACTATATACACTAGCACATTAATATATCTATGTATGTATCTATATACACATGTATATGTACACAGACACACACACAAATATATTTAAACTCATAATGTCCTATCAACACTGAAGGTTCATCAGTATTCTCACCTCCTCTTTTTTTTTTTTTTTTTTTTTGAGACAGAGTCTCACTTTGTTGCCCAGGCTAGAGTGAGTGCCCTGGTGTCAGCCTAGCTCACAGCAACCTCAGACTCCTGGGCTCAAGTGATCCTACTGCCTCAGCCTCCCGAGTAGCTGGGACTACAGGCATGCGCCACCATGCCTAGCTGATTTTTTCTATATATATTAATTGGCCAGAAAGAAATTGGCCAATAGAAAGAAATTAATTTTTCTTTCTATTTATAGTACAGACGGGGTCTCACTCTTGCTCAGGCTGGTTTCAAACTCCTGACCTTGAGCAATCCTCCTGCCTCAGCCTCCCAGAGTGCTAGGATTATAGGTGTGAGACACCACGCCTAGCCTGTATTTTCACCTCCTCTTAAACAATAAATGGCATTAGGGCATCTTCATTCCCCTTCTTTCCCAGCATCCCTACATCCCCATTAAAAGGCCCTACCCCCCTCTTGGAAACAGTTTCCAGGTTTCTTAACTTTTCGTTCATTGTGTTTGTTTGTTTTGAGACAGAGTCTCACCCTATCACCCTGGGTAGAGTTCAGTGGTGTGATCACAGCTCACTGAAACCTCCAATTCCTGGGCTCAAGTGATCCTCCAGGCTCAGCTTCCTGAGTAGTTGGGACTACAGGTACATGCCACCACACCGGCTAATTTTTCTATTTTTTGTACAGATAGGGCCTAGCCCTTGCTCATGCTGGTCTCGAACTCCTGGCCCCAGGCAATCCTCCCGCCTCAGCCTCCCAAAGTGCTGGGATTATAGGCGTGAGCCACTTTGCCTGGCCTTGTTCATACTTTTGATCCCCTTTGCTCTTTTGAGATTCTTTAGCTTACTCCTCCAGATTGCTCATTTGCTTTTCAGTTTTGTGAAATCCGCCATTCTCTTTTCTATCAATGAGCAAATTTTAAACTTCAAAAGCATCCAGTGTTTTTTAATTAATGCAAATTTTTTGCATGTTTCTGAAAATAACCATGTTAATCCAATGTTTTTCCATTTGTTCAGGGATTAGTTTTTTCTGTTTTTTAATTTGGTAATTCTCTAGGTACTAGCTGTCTTTAACAGCTTGGTGATTTTTAGTTCTACTTGTATTTGAGAACGTCTGTTTCTCCACTGTAGTGTCTACTGTAACCTTTAGTAACTCTGGCAGAGAGATGGGACATGCTGCCAGGAGGTTTATGAGGCAGCATCTCTTCCTGGTCAGGGGGACTCAGTAGCTACCTCCAGTTCAGCATTGTCTCTCTGGCCCCAGTGCCCACATTTACCGAGTTAGGAAGTGAGAAAGCACCACTGCTGTCCTCAACTTGGCAAAAAACCAGTGAGGAAGAGGGGTCAACCAACCTAGCACATCAAATCTGATTAACTCCCCGTGTGCCCCCCTCTCTTCCATCTCACAATGCTACTTCAAGCTATGCCTTTGCAGCAATCTCCTCCTGCATGTGCTCTGGACAATGGCTCTGCAAGGTTCTTCCCACAGCATAAGTATCCCACATACCTACTAACTACATTCCAGAGAGTGCTCAAAAACCCTGGGCCACTGATGGTGTTCTTTATTGTTTACTCAGACTACTATTAACTGTGTTATAATTTTTACAATTAATTGTATTTCATTGAATTTCCAACGAGTCCTTTCAACTTAAAATTGAAAAGTAAAAATTTAATGATGCCCCTTTCATGATTCTCATTATAAAGAGAAGCACATTGTACAGCTTTATTCTCTTCTCTGCAGGGTAAAAGCTTCCATGAAAACAATGAATTTTATTCAAAAGAGAGCGCAGGAGAAAGAAAAATAGAGTTACGAAACAATATACAAGTCAACTTTTCTCCTTATTTCTTCACTCTCATTTTATTTTGATAGCACTGGTAGGTATTATCATATTTTAGGAAGTTAATGCAAACATAATTTTTTTGGTAAAGAAATCTGTCTAGTATTTTTCATAAATTTTTCTCTCCTCTGACTTAAAAATTCATCACTATTTTCCCTTTTTTCCCAACCTAAAACCTGCAACAAGAATTTATTTATTTTCTGAGATGGAGGTGGTCACACTATGTTACCCATGCTGGTCTTGAACTCCTGGGCTCAGGTGATCCTCCTGCCCCAAGTGAGACAGTAGGACTTTATATCTACCCAATTTTATAAATGGCTGACAGCCAAGAAATTTATCCAAGTTAATTAAATGTAATACTAAATCCAGTGACAAAGTAAATCAGAAAAAGAAGATCATAAATATAAGTAAAAGAATGAACCTACTCCTCCCCACCAGGAACATAATAAAAACATTTAATAACTAGTAGAGCTGAACTGGTACACACCAGGTGAGTATCCGTGCTGGACTCACCCTGCTCACAGACTCTGCGAGAGGCTAGTACCTTGTCTTAAGACTTTAACCAGGCTCCTGAAACTTTAAAGCTTTGACCAGGTCTTTGCGAAGCTAAGGGGTTAAACATTAAAAGGCACATGGCTCAGTAATGTCTCCCTTTCCTTTGGTGGGGAATAAATAAGAGAATAAAAACTGATCCAGATAATATTGTAGAATGTTAACTGTAGAGGTTTTGTAGGGCCACTTAAGTGTTCTTTTTCACTTATGACTGTCTTTGAGAATTAATATTTGTCCCCAGGAGGGGGTGTGTTCAGTTTTCTGATGGACATTCACAAGAATACAGAGGCATATGTACAACTCAGATGAGAAGAGCTGTACTTGGGTATAAAAAGCCCATTAAGGACAATTCCACCTGAATATAAGTTTTTTCTTAAATCTCAAGGTACCACTCTTTCCCAACTCTTTCCCAACCCTGATGGTGTGGATCAGAACTGAATTACTCAGACCTTGGAGATAGTTCCCCCCGATATTTGGGGAAATGACCTTTAATGACAGGGAAACAAGGTTAGGAACTGAGGTATAAGCACCTTGTATATTTTTCCTTGAACTATATAGGGAAATCAGTATTTAGCTTCCAATGAAGTTTTACTTTTCCTAATTCTTAATTCCACCTGAGCACCTCCAGAGGGCTGTTGAAGAGAAAATTTCTGCCTCTCTCCGCCCCTTTCATAAGTTCTGTCGCAAGAGCGTTTTTACTTGTGAGCACGGCTGATGTGCATGCAAGGCAGATGCCCAGGGTCCATCCCCTCATTCCACTTCCTGCTCCCACAGGACAAACACACACCAGCAGGCTGGTCCCTGGAGGCAGAACCCCTGTGCCGCCAACCATCTGCTGTACCCATTTCCCTCCTCTTCACCTGACAGTGCTAGGCCAGGCCTGGTCTGTGCTGTAAGCACCATCACCTTAGCTCCTGAGGAGAGAGAGGGGGCCTCGCCTCCTCAGTGTGTAGGCTTAGGTGGCCTGCTTCAGCACAACTTCTTAGACAGACCCTCATTTGGGTGACAGCTGGCACCTGCCCAGATATTATCAACAACCCTGGTCGAGTTCACCAATCCAATCAATCCCACCAATCACGCCATGCCTGCACTGACAAACCTCTGTTGGCCTCTTTGTCAGCTGTAGTCCAAACATGGACTGCTATACCTTCAACGTGGTATAGCAAAGTCCTTTAAATCTGGCAGATAATCTAAGTTTTCACTAGTCCAAATTTTACACATATCACAACACAACACAACTTCTTGACATTCTCCAGCCATCCCTCCCATACCCTTCCCTCTACTGGAATGCTTTTCTACTCCCCATTCTGGGAAGCCAGACTCCCCCAGGGAGCCTTAGTATTCATTTTCTTTGTTTATAATTCAGGATCTTTGGTTCCCAAGCATTTCTGACCACAACCCACTTGGGACAAACAACTCCCAAGCTCATCTACCTCACCCATTTCTAATTTCCAGTGGAAAATAACCCGATAACAAAGAATGGGGCAAAAATAAATAATCGAGATGGTAAAAACAAAGCAGTTATACAAGGATAAAACTATCCACAAAGTAACACTTAATATTCCTCTATAAGATATTAGTTTTAAGATATCAGCAATTGACAGCCACAACCAACTCAAGAGGATGCTAATGACTAAGCAAAACACCCTTCCCTCAGTGGAGGGAATTGCAAACAACAGCGTGAGAAGAGAAGCCCAAGATACTGCTCAGTAGGGCAGCTGACTTAAAAAGATACTGAATCCTTCTGAAGTATATTTCAGGAAAAGCTAGTAAAATGCTAATTTTGGACTTCAGAAAGCTTAATAACTAACTTAATAGCTACATGGTAAAGAACCTTTTGTTGTACTTAACAAATAATAGTGTAATTGCCTGTAATTTGTTTATTAAAAAATTACGAAAGGACTTGGATAGCAGAGCATCCCATCAGGAGGATCTCAGTGACCCTTGAGAAGGCCCTGGACTACTCTCAGAAAAACAATGTTCTATGGGACACTTCCCAGTCTTTTTATTTTATTTTTTTCCTGTTTTCAGTTGTTCTCTCTTTCTAGACTGTCATCCTCCTGATCAATTGTCTTTTTTAACCCCCCAAACTGGCAAAAAACTTAGTGTATGACTCTGGGCAAGTCAATGACCTCATTTGTAAGACTGAGAAAATATAGCACCTACCTTTCAGGGGTGCTATAAGACACATAATGACAGGATGCTTGGCAAGCACTTATATAAGCCTTAGCAAGTAATAACTCAATGAATGGCAGCTCTTAGTATTTTCAAAATCTGATTGATGGATGACTACTTGAGTGAATACATTGATACTGCATGGCCTTCAATAGTCAATAAATCAAATAACCAGGAAAAATACTTCCAGAAGTATGAAGAAAATGAAATGACACTCATTTTTCTTCCTAAGATCAATGTAAACACTCCTAAAAGCACTCAGTACAAAAAAATCAAGACTGTGACAGTAAAATTATTATGAAAATATTTTTCATAAAACAGACAGGAGTAACTATTATTTGGGACTCACACTCACTGAACAGCAAGGTGAATATTACCTTATTTAGAAAAAGAGTCTTTGCAGATGTAATTAAGTTAAAGATCTCCAGATGCGATCATTCTGGATTATCCAGGTAGACCCTAAATCCAATGACAAGTGTCTTTTTTTTTTTTTTTTTTTTTGAGACAGAGTCTCACTTTATTGCCCAGGCTAGAGTGAGTGCCGTGGCGTCAGCCTAGCTCACAGCAAACTCAATCTCCTGGGCTCAAGCAATCCTGCTGCCTCAGCCTCCCGAGTAGCTGGGACTACAGGCATACGCCACCATGCCCGGCTAATTTTTTCTATATATATTAGTTGGCCAATTAATTTCTTTTCTATTTATAGTAGAGATGGGGTCTCGCTCTTGCTCAGGCTGGTCTCAAACTCCTGAGCTCAAAGGATCCGCCCACCTCGGCCTCCCAGAGAGCTAGGATTACAGGCTTGAGCCACCGCGCCCGGCCGACAAGTGTCTTTATAAGAGACAGAAGAGAAGACACAGAGACACGGAAGAGAAGGCCGTGTGAAGGTGGAAGCGGGAATGATAAGTGCAGCCAGGTAGAAATCCAGGAAGAGGCAAGGAAGGATCCTCCCCTAGAGGCTTCAAGGTGTGCGGCCCTGCCAACACCTTATTTTGGACTTCTGGTCTCCAGAACTGATAGACAATAAATTTCTGTTGTTTTAAACCACCAAGTTTGCGGTAATCTATTACAGCAGCCCCAGGAATGCAGAGCCCTCTTGCTTTTTACCACTGGCAATTATAAGAGGCCCCCAAAGGAAGACAGCAGGCTGCACAAACTCACACCTGCCTCAGGTACAGGTAACCAGCCTTCGTTCCCGGTTCCTAAACAGTAATGATTCAGAGCCAAACACTGCAAACACTCCTACTTCCTATGTTTCTTGGAGAAGAAAGGGACGAGGAGAAGTGGGTTCCTACAGGCTCCACTGATATGGGACCAACTGTTTGTTTTCATTTTCACCTAAATTCGTCTGCACATATAATATTCCTTCAGGGATTTGCACAGGCAATCAGAAAGACAAAAGATACCGCACAAATGAAAACTGGGCACAAATGCCCACACGAGATGGAAGTGTGGAAACAAAGCACGAGATCATTCAATCCTGCCTTTTACACTGGCATAAGCTTTGCAGGCACACAGTCTTTCCATACAGACTGCAATAATTTAAAGACAGAGAAGCATGGACAGAGAGCATACCAATTTTCATAAACATCTTCATATTAATGTTCATGTATGCCATGGCCAATTTTCATAGTACGACCTCACAGTTTGTAAATAGACATTAAGTCAGCACATTCTGAGGTCAGCCAAGGCATTGCTGAGGTCTGCTCTGGGTTCCCGCCCCCCACTCTGCAGTCAAGACCTACATCCTCCCATCTTCCAGACATTTAATGGTACCTTATGTCTCAAAGTCTCCTTACTATGACACTGGCAAAATGAGACGTTATCTAGAAAAAAAAGTTCCAGGGGATATAAGAGATAAATGATTTAGGCAGCATGATATTCTCCAACTTAAAAATATAAAGCATTATACATCTATATTTAAGAGTACCACCCACTCCAGAGTCTTTGTACTGTATGCTCTTTCCTTTGCCACTAGATTAAGATTTATAAATTAACATTAAGTGGAAATTCTGAAACGCTTATCTAAGATCATGGAAAAGTTCAACAAAAGCTCCCTGCCTTTTCCAGGCCATCTCTTAGTAAGACGGTTTTTATCTCTGGCCCTAACTCACTGCCTGCCTCAAACATGAATTGCTTGAGTACCAAAGTTACCTGGGTTTTATTTTCTTGTGTCCTCTCTTCACAAATTCCGTGTTTGAGGAATGCGTTTTCAGAAGCAGCACTCCAATGAAGAAAAAGAATAAACCTAATTCCCTAACTTTGTGATCAAATGCTGCTAATAATGATGTCTAATAGCTCCTTAAATGTTATACTCACAAGTTAATTTTTAAATTGAATATCAAGAAAACAGATTTCCTTAACATTATTTCCTAGTCATGCATTATTAAGAATTCATTTTTTCAACAAGCATTTATTGAGAAGCTATTTTGCACCAGATACCAGTTGCAGAGGATTTAGTAATGGACTAAACAGACAAAAACCCTCTCTCATGCACCTTACATTTTAGTAGGGAGAGAGGCAATATATATTAAAAATAAATAAAATAAATAGCGTGTTAGATATTGAAGTGCTCAGGAGAAAATCAGGATGGAGGATAATACTGCTGGTGCTAACATTTTTTTCCCCCATACATCATCAGTCTGAGATGTCATCTTCAAATGTGACTGCTTCTTCCTTCACAGTAGTGACATTCTTCATTTATTTGCTAAAATCTTCTTCCACGAACATTTTTTAATTCAACTGCTGCCAATTTTTACTAGTCTAGTCTTTGACGTGCTGTCACTTGCTGTCCATCAAATTAAAACATCTTTTGCAGAATAAATATCTTTTTAAAAATTTGGTGGGGGACAGGGAAGAAGACTAGCATATACTAAGCACCTATTATTCAGCCAGACACAGTGGTAGACTTTGTATTCATTATCAGAGTTCATGTGTCTGTACCCCACTGGGTAGATAATAAGATTCTCCTTTTACTGAGGAAGAAACAGAGGCTCCAGTAACTTGCTGAAGGTCACACAGTAAGTGGCACAGCTGAAATCTGAACTTTGCTGCCCATATGTGTTGTCCTACCTCCAAAACTCCCCACTATTGGGATTCTTTTTTTTTTTAAACCCTGTTTTCTTTTTGGCTGATCCATCTTTATATACCTTAGTAAGGATCATTCTTTCATATTGTCTTATATAGCAGAAATTCCTTTCTTCAAATACCTATAAGCAGACCTCACCTCTTGTCTCTACAACCTTAGGAATAGACTAGAGCATGTTCAATTGAATTCAATAAAACCTTTATGAACTACACTGACCACTACTTTCAAAATTAAAATGATCACCGTCTATCACGATTACTGGCATCTTTTTTCTATAACCATCATCCCTTTACTCGATTATTTCTTTTGCGATAGAGCCTTAAGCCTAAATCAAGCCAATGGAATACCTAGGTGGCCACTGGGATTCCAAATGGCATATTTAAATGCTAATAAAATACGATGTATACGCCTTTAGATAATCAACAATGTAAACCAGTAACTTCCAGACCTTCTTCTTTAAGGGTGTTCTTTTCCCATTGCCTCAATAACAGTTTCCAGGTCGGAGGAACTGGAACGCATGCAAATAAAATCCAGTCCCTGACAATGCAATTATAATCTTGCAACTTATTCCCTTTGCCGTGGGAGCGGCCCATCCTTTACTATGCACTCGACAGCAGATGGATTTTGAGAAATAACAGAAAATGCACAGGGATAATAAATTGTTCGCTGTCTCCGAGACTGGCTGGAAATTCCGAGCCGGAGCTCGCTGGAATGGAGCTCGCAGGCCAGACAGGGGCGGGAGGCCGGTGCCCGAGTGCGGCAACCGGGTCCCGCGCCGCTCCCGGCTGCAGCGCGCGGCTCTACGCGTGGCCGGGCGGCGCGAGGGTCGCGCGGCCCCGGGGGTCGGAAATGGCCGCTGCGCCCCGCGCTCCCCGCGCACCGTCGGCCCGGCCGCCGTGGCCCCGCCGCCGCCCGCCCGGCCGCCCCGGCCCGCGCCCCGTCCGGGGCTGGGCTCCGCGCCCGCGCCCGCGCCGCGCTCACCACAGCTTCCTCTTGAGCGGCAGGAGGCTGCCGCGGTTGGAGGGGGTGACGCCGATGGCCATCTGCAGCACCGTCAGGTATTTCTGGTACTTCATCTTGTCCCCGCTCCGCTCGCGGGCAGGGCCCCGCCGCCGCCGCCGCCGCCGCAGACACAGCCCCTCCAGGCGCCGCATAGATCAGCTCTGGGCCATCCGCCGCCGCCACTGCTCCCGCCGCTCCCGCCGCCGCCGCCGCCGTGCGCGCCGGCCCCACTCCCACTCCCGCTCGCGCCGCTGCGGCCGTGCGTGGCCCGGCTCCCGCTCCCGCTCCCGCCGCCGCCGTGCGCGCCGGCCCCACTCCCACTCCCGCTCGCGCCGCTGCGGCCGTGCGTGGCCCGGCTCCCGCTCCCGCTCCCGCCGCCGCCGCCGTGCGCGCCCGGCCTCCCCGCGGTCGCCGTGCGTGGCCCGCAGCTCCCGCCGCCGCCCCCCCGCCGGCCCCCGCCGGCCGAGGCCTCCGCCGCGCGCGCCCCGCCGGCCGGTGCGGGTCTCCCGGCGGCCGCCTGGCGTGGCCCTGCGCCGGGAGCGGCGGGGCGAGGTCCGGCCACCTGCACCGCCCAGGCCCCAAGTCCCGCGTGCCTCGGTTTTTTTTTTTTAGCAGTGACAGGAGCTCACTTCCAGCCGTTTGTAGCCCAGGAGAATCCCAGCGACCACGCTTACAGAGCAGAGAATATTTTACGTGTAATGACCACTTATGATTTGTAGCCATCATTTATGTGTTCCGCCCTGAAGTGTCTGACGATTTTATATTTATATATAATGTATGTCGCAAATTCATAACCGTATATATATGTGCACACACATGTGCAGTCCTTGCTTGCAAGGTACTGGACAGTGGAAATGGCTGTGAACTGTGCAAAACTGGCCTTGATCATGGGAACAATTAAGATTGTTCCGTGACCTTTAAACATTTTGTCAAAACGT
The DNA here is from genome assembly GCA_008750895.1 of Mirza zaza. NCBI lineage: Eukaryota > Metazoa > Chordata > Mammalia > Primates > Cheirogaleidae > Mirza > Mirza zaza. The sequence goes on along the minus strand of VSMD01138266.1, from coordinate 14,812 downwards.
TCAAAACTCACTTAACTGATGTTTACAAATTTACTGTATAGGGAAATGAAAAAATTGAAAAACTACTAATTTAATACATTGCAGTTTAAAACTTACGAACATTGAGAATTTAAGTGCTTCATTTCTTTGTAAAAAAAACATATCAAGAGTAATTTGAATACACTTGTTTTCTTCTAGTGTAACTGTTATTATACACTGAGAGAGCATCTTTTCTGTACCGTTGGCAAAGCATCACATTTGGGTTGCACTCAACATTTTATCCACTGTGCTTCTAATGCGCAATATCTTGGTTCCTTAAATGTAAAATTTTTGTGTGGACGTCACTTCCTTTGGAGCATCCTTATCCTTTTTATCACAACCGCTTTCCTCATTTCATTGTGTGTTGAGTAAGTTTCACTGGCTGCACATCTAGACTTCCTGGAAAGTCAATATTCCCACAGTTGTCTATTTCTTCTGTAGTACTTCATTTATATTCTATTCAACTTTCACTTCGATTCCATCTTTATCATTTTTTTTGTTTCTTTGCTGCACTGTCATCTTTGTTAACCAATTCCTTCTTTCAGTGATCCATTTTTATACAATGCTGTGTGGATTTATCACTTAGAGAAAAGGAAGCAACACAATTGCACACTTTGCTGTCAGTGCCTAATTGAAATAACAGATGTGCAATGACCAATCACTGACAGACTTTTAAAGAGCTGCTGTGATTGGTTACTAATCTTGGTAGACATCTGCTATTTACATAGGGATTTGTGGACTAAAGAGCTAGCAGCAAAGTTTGTACTATATGTCTTTGCTCACAGTTAATATGCCATGGTAACTGAAATTTGAAACATTTTGTTGAGGGACTGGTGTTATTTAACTGAATAGCTGACATCAGGCATATCTGAACCTGTAAAGCCAGGAGTGCCTATTTATGTGTGTGTGTGTGTGTATATATGTGTGTGTGTGTATGTGAAAAGTGCCAATAATAAACACCTTTCCAGCCACCAGGTAGAATTATCAAATATTAACTGCCTTCCTCCACAGTGCATCCCTCTTGTACTTCTGTTTAAAAATTTCATCTTCAAATTAATTATCATATAAGATCAGAATGAAACATTCTCCCTCTGGTTTGGGCTACCAACATGATTTCACAGTAATTTAGACAGGAAAGTAGGTGTAAATATTTCACTTTTATTTATCCAGAAGTTTTAGCTCTCACATAAAATGAAGAATTGGCAGATCTCTGACACTTCAAATGCATACTCAGACATGGGAGAGGGCCTTGGAGCAGTACTTTTAAGAAACATTAGGGCCAGTCCTTACATATTCACCATTTCGTATTTATGTTTGGCCTTTTACATCACCTTGTCATATTACTTTTAATATATTTGATGAAAATATTATGCTTTCCTCAAGGATTTAGACAACTGGAGGCTGAAGGACCTATTCAGGATAATGAGAAAAATAAATCTGGGAGAAGCATTTCCAGAATGGTAGAAAATCTGCTACTCCATAAAAGGAAGAACACTGGCAAAATGGTCAAAACTGATGTTTTCAGAACTCCAGAAATTAATCAAAGGCTTACAAAAATCCAAGGAGTGATCAAGAAAAATTACTGAATCTTTGTGAGAAGAGTGAGCTTTATGGCATTTTGACTTGCCCAATTCCCATCTTCTTCTTCCCAGCTCTGCGGTAGCCTAGTAATCCAACAACTTCAAAATCATAGTAGCTTTGAAAAACAGCTGACTAGCAGCCAGTGGAGGAGGCAAAATGGTTTAGATCTTCTCAAAATCCCTATACCAAGAGAGATGTCATTATTTGACCCATCGGGCAGCACCTTGAAATGGAATAAGTTCCATTTCCAGGAACTTATTATTATTATTATTTCGCTTGGCTCAGAACTTTCTCTGTGTAAACAGCCCTATCCCAAGGGCATTTGTTCAAAACAATCAGTACCAACTGTTTAACATCAGAGCTACCTGAGGTAGTAAAACCAATTGGGATAAACAAGGAGCTAACCAAAAAAAAAAAAAAAAAAAAAAAAATTAAAAGGAAAAATGAGAAAGGAGAGTCCATAGGGCTCTTTGAAAAGCTTACACAGCATGCAAAGAAACAGAAAATTATGCCCTACACACAGGAAAAAAGCAGTTAATAGAAATGGTCCCTGAGAAAGGCCTGGCATTTTACTTACTGGACAAACTTTAAATCAGCTATTTATAAATGTGCTCGTAAAACTAAAGGAAACCATATCTACAGAATTAAATGAGAACAATGTGTCACCAAATAAATAATATAATATCAATATACAGAAGTTTTTAAAAATAGAAACTCTGGAGTTGAAAAGTATAAAAAGTGAAATGAAAAATTCACTAGAGGAGCTCAGTAGTAACATATTTGAACTGGCAGAAGAAAAAGGCAGTCCACTTGAAGATAGGTCAATTGAGATTATCCAGTCTGAGAAACAGAAAGAAAAAAAAAAGGCAAATCCATACCCAGAATGTCTATTCCACTAACAATAAAACACTGCCCCTTCCAGGGGGATATACCAGGCACCAGAGGATATGTTACTTTGCTTAAGCAATGAAACCACATCTGGTACAGCAGCTGCAATTGGATAAGCTTAACCTGGTTAAGCTTATGATTCTCCATGGTCATTCTCCAAGATCCATTTGTCTTCCAGGCCAAAAAGGAGAGTTGAATGGGAATGTGGTAGGAACCACCAGCCCTGCATCTTTCAGTTCCTCGATGGTGGCATTAATGTCTGCAGTCCCTCCAGGAATGCAGTATTGCTTTTGGTTTTACCATTTTTCTAGGCAGAGGAAGTTCTTCCACTTGGCCTTTCCAACCACAATAGCCCTCACACCACAGGTCAGGGAACCAGTGTGGGGATTCTGCCAGTGGCTGAGGATGCCTATTTCACTTTGCATTCCAGAACTGGGGCAATGACCACAGGATGGTTTCAGGGACACTCCTGGTCCACTGTGAGATGGACACATTCAATTACATTCAATTACATTCAATTACAAAGGGTAAAAAAATACACCTTTTTTTTTAACCTGTGTTAAAATCTGTCAAACATCACCTTAATCAAATGATCACAATTAACTTCACCAATAATGAGACAAACTGATATCACATCCCTTCCAGTGTGATGGAATAAAAAGGGTATAGTATCTCACTTGCTGTATTCTTGCCAAAAATGATACATGATGGATATTCTACAAAGCAGTGTGCCTGTACTGTTCAAAATTGTCAGTTATATTTATTTTTTTTTATTTTTATTATTTTTATTTTTATTTCTTTTTGTTTTGAGACAGAGTCTCACTTTATTGCCCAGGCTAGAGTGAGTGCCGTGGCGTCAGCCTAGCTCACAGCAACCTCAAACTCCTGGGCTCAAGCAATCCTGCTGCCTCAGCCTCCCGAGTAGCTGGGACTACAGGCATGTGCCACCATGCCCGGCTAATTTTTTCTATATATATTAGTTGGCCAATTAATTTCTTTCCATTTATAGTAGAGATGGGGTCTCGCTCTTGCTCAGGCTGGTCTCAAACTCCTGAGCTCGAACGATCCGCCCACCTCGGCCTCCCAGAGAGCTAGGATTACAGGCTTGAGCCACCGCGCCCGGCCCAAAATTGTCAGTTATAAAAAATAAAGGCCAAGCAACTGTTCCGGATTAAAGGAAACAAAGGAAGTAAAAATAAAGTTACTATGAAAGATAGCATGAGATAATTGTCAAAATTTGAATATGAACTGTACATTAGATAATAGTATGTCAGTGTTGCATTTTCTGAATTTGATTATTCACTATGGCTATGTAAGAGAATGCCCTTGTTTCTAGCAGAGAAACACTGAAATATTTAGGGTATGGGGGTTGTTATCTCTGTAATTCTCTCTATTCGTGAATGCTTCAATAGCAGTAAAAATGATGATAAGAGTAAAAAAAATGACAAAGTATATTTGAAAAACAACCAAATAAAACTTCTAAAAGTAAGAAATTAAAAATTGAAATAAAAACAAATGGATAAGTTTAAAAGAAGATTAGACATAAAAGTAAAGAGAATTAATAAACTGGAAGTGGCACAGAGAGACAAAAAGATGGAAAATATGAAATGATTAGGAGACATGAAAACTGGAGTGAGAAAGTCTAATACAAGTAGAGCACTTGAAGGAGAAAAAAGGGAGAAATGGGGTAGATGCAACATGTAAAGAGGTATTCACGAGTATTTTCTAGAACTGATGAAAGGACAAATTTACAGTTGCAGGAAGCCCAGTGATTCCCGTGCTGGATAAATAAAAAGAAACCCACACCAAGATACATCATAGTGAAATTGCAGAACACTGCAGAAAAAGAGAAAATCTTAAAATAAGCCAGAGAGAAAAGACAGCTGACATTCAAAACAATAGCAATTAAAACTGAAACTGATCTCTCAACAGCGGCAAAGGAAGCCCAAAGACAGTGGAAGGATATATTCAATGTGCCAAAAGAAAATAACAGTCACAGAAGAATTCTATAATCACAGAAAATACCTTTTAATAATGATGGTGAAACAAAGACATTTTCAGACAAACAAAAGTGGAAGAGAGTTTGTCCGTGCCAGTCTCTCGCTAGAGAACATTCTAAATGATATATGTTAGGCAGAAAGAAAATTTTCCCAGATGGTAGCCTTGCAGAACAAGGAATGAAGAGTAAAAACAGTGGAAAAATATATGGATGAATCTAAGCAAATTTAAACTATAACAATAATGTCTTCAAGAATTAAAAAGGATATTTAAAATACATGGAAATATAACTTGTAAGTTGAGAATTCAGTAAAAAGAATTAAAATGTTCTAAATTTCTTTTATTATGCAAGAAAAGTTAAGAGATTTATAAAATTTAGATTTTATTCCATTAAGTGAGTATCTTGTAATTTCTAAGGCAACTACTAAGGAAATGGAACAAAATGCAGAACTTTTAAACTACTTAGAGGGGAAAATATTGGAATGATGAAAATACTCAGTAAATCCAAAATAAGGTAAAAAAAAAAAGGAGAAAAAAAACCATGGAACAGGTATGACCAATAGAAGGCACATAATATGTTTGCAGATTTAAATTCAAGTATGTATACAATGTGAATTGTATCCTAATTTAATTAGGAATGGTACAATATCATAGCCTTAACAATGTAGCATTAATTACATTTTTACATTATACAAGAAAAACTTTAAAGAAAATAAAATTATAACAAAAAATCTGTAAAGATGTAAAATATTTGAATAAGATAATAAAATGGACATAGTAAATGTTTTGTTTTGTTTTGTTTTTGAGACAGAGTCTCACTGTGTTGCCCAGTCTAGAGTGCGGAGGCATCAGCCTAGCTCACAGCAACCTCAGACTCCTGGGCTTAAGTGATCCTTCTGCCTAAGCCTCCCAAGTAGCTGAGACTACAGGCATGTACCACCATGCCTGGCTAGTTTTTTCTATATATTTTTAGTTGGCCAATTAATTTCTTTCTATTTTTATTAGAGACAGGAGTCTCACTCTTGCTCAGGGTGGTTTTGAACTCCTGACCTTGAACAATCCTCCCTCCTTGGCCTCCCAGAGTACTAGGATTACAGGGGTGAGTCACCACACCCGGCTCTGTAAATGTTCTGACCTAACTATAGCAGAGTACATTTTTTCCAAGCATACAGAACACGTACTAAATATAACAAACCGTAAAGCAAATATCAATACATTTCACAGGTTTAAACTCATATGGAGTGTGTATCCTTAGATCATAAGACAAGCTAGAAATTAGCAAAAATTCTAATGAGAGAAAAACCCATTCCTTAGGGATTAAAAGACAATCACATATCAAAACAAAATGATAAGATATTAGAAAATATTTTTAACAGAATTATAAAAAATATTGCATATAAAATTTATGACATGCAATACAAAGAGGGAAATTTATAACCTTAAGACATGTGTTCAGAAAGTCTAAAAATTAATTAACATTCATTTTGAGAAGTTAGAAATATACCAGCAAGAAGAAAATAATGATGATAAAAGCAGAAATATTTGAAATAGCAAACAAATGGGTTGAACAAAGGCAAAAATTGCTTTATTGATCTTAATAAAATTAAAATATCTGTCAAAAATGATCAAGAAATGAAGGAGGCATGGATAATTAATATGTAGAAACAAAAAGGAGACATATTTGGAGACATTACAGACCTTAAAATGATAGTACAAGATTAACATGAACTAGAAAAATTTAGACAAAATGGTTAAACACATATAACTTCTCAAAATTTATTAGGGAAGAAATAGGAAATCTATAGTAATAAAGAGGAAACCTTATAATTATGGTGCCTACACATCCCATTTTTCCCAGGACAGTCCCAGTTTACACTTGTTATAGATTAATGTCCGTTAATTATTTTCATAACCCCTTTAATTCTCAGAAGTGCTCCAGTTTGGAGGATAAGCCATATGTTCATCCTTCCTACTGACAGTAATTAGAGAAACTAAATCTGTAGTCCAAAATGTTCTTCCTAAAAGAATTCCAGGCCCAGATTCACCAAAAGTTTCTACCAAACATTCATGAAGAAATGATTTTCATCTTAGACAAATTCTTTCAGAAAATAGAAAAAGAGGAAACACCTCCCAACTCTTGAGACTAGTATAACCTTGCTACTAAAATCTGGCAAAGACAGTACATGAAAAGAAAATTGCAGGCAATCTCATTCATAAACACAGATGGAAAAATCCTAATCCAAATATTTTCAAACTGAATGTAGCAGTATATAAAAGGATAATACATCATGAACAAGTTGGTAACGTCCCGGGTCTTTAAAGTTTGTTTTATATTAGAAAATCAACTGTATTTCTGTACATCAGCATCAAAGCTTTGGAAAATTGGCCAGGTTTGGTAGCTCACATAGGTAACCCCAGTGCTTTGAGAAGCCAAGGCAGGAGGATTACTTGAGCCCAGGAGTTCAAGACCAGCCTGGGCAACATAGCAAGACCCCATCTCTAAAAAAATAAAATAAAATTAGCCAGGTATGCTGGTGTATGCCTATAGTCCCAGCTACTCAGTAGGCTAAGGCAGAAGGTCACTCGAGCCCAGGAATCCAAGTCTACAGTAAACTATGATTGCACCACTGCACTTCAGCCTGGGCAACAGAGTGAGATCCTGTTTCAAAATTACAACAACAACCACAACAAAAAGTTGGGAAATGAAAAAAAAAAGATATCATTTGCAATAGCATCAAAATATATGAAGTACCTAGGAAGAAAATCTAACAAAAAATGTTATGGAGAAAATTATAAATCTTTGTTGAGAGATATGAAGATGATATAAATGGTGAAATATATGGTAGTCCACCTTCATCAATAGTGGATACATCCAAGACGCCCAGTAGATGCCTGAAACTGTGTATAGTACAGAACCATATATATATGTGTTTTTTTCCTATATGCACATACCCATGATAAAATTTAACTTACAAAGTAGGCACAGTAAGAGATTAACAACTAATAATAAAATAGAAGAATTATAACAATATGCCAGCATCACCACTCTTTACATTAGTAAGTAAAATAAGGGTTCTTTGAGCACAAGCACTGAGATACCCAGACAGGCCATGTGATAACTGCGAGGGCTACTAAGTGACTAATGGGCAGGGAGGGCGTGTGGTGTGGAGGCACCGAACAAAGGGATGATTCACATCCTGGGCTGGATGGAGCAGGACAGCAAGAGATTTCATCCCGCTACTCAGAACAGCTTGCAATCTAAACCTATGAATTGTTTATTTCTGGAACTTTCCATTTAATCTTTTTGGACCATGGTTGACCATGGGTATCAGAAGCCATGGAAAGTGAAATAGCAGTTAAGAGGGGACAATTACAACAAGTTTATGGATTAGAAGATTAAATATTATAAATGTATCAACCTTTCCCAAATTAACCTATGGCTTCAATACAGAACACAATAAACACATATTCGTTTAAGTTGTTGAACTTGGCAAATTGATTCTCAAGTTTATATGGAAAGGACCTTGTTAGCTGAGACTCTTAAAGAAGAAAAGCCAGGTGGGAATATTTGCCCTGTATGGTGGAGGGGCAGATGGACAGACCAATGAAACAGAGAGAGAGAGAGAGAGAGAGCCCAGAAATAACCTATGCATATACGAACACTTGGTATATCCCAGGGTTGGCATTGCCAATCAGTGATGAAAGGAGAATGGATGGATTTTTCACTACATGGTGCTGGAACAATTGGAATTCTATATTAAAAAAATAAAACTAAAAATGGTCCTGTACCTCATATTACACACAAAAATCATTTATAGGCAAATTATATGTGAAAAAAATCTATAATGCTTTTGGAAAATAATATAGAAGGGTATCTTTAAGCCCTGAGAGTAAGGAAGGCTTTTTTAAATGTTACATAAAAACATTTAGCCATAAAGGAAAAGATTAACAAATAAAACAACAGTAAAATTAAGAGGTTCTCATCATCAAAAGACACAAGACTAGGAGAAGATATTTGCAATGAAAATAACTAACAAACGACTCATCCCAAGAATATATATATTTTTAAATGCTTCCAATCAACAAGAAAAAGGCAGACAATTTGATAGAAAAATGCACATGGATTTGAACAGGCAACTCACAAAAGAGGAATTCTAAATGTCTAATGTCTAATATGTCTAATGCCTAATATGACAAGTGTAAGCCTCATTTGTATTCATGGAAATGCACCTTCAAACAACAGTGAGACACCTTACAATCCCATGAGGCTAGCTAAAATGAAATCTAAAATAAGTTTGGGAGGGGCTGTGGGAACTCAAATGCACTGCTGGTATGAGTGAAAATTGGTAAAACAACTTTGGAAAACAGTGGGCCTTATGGCAGAGTTATCAATTTATTGCTTCTCAGCTCCACTCCTTTTTTTAATTTCTTTATTTTTTTTTTCCTCTGTTTTCAGTTGGCCAATTAATTTTTTTTTTTTTTTTTTTTTTTTTTGTTT